>JAHZND010004822.1:0-23333 GCA_027744115.1 Acrocyrtus sp. NNG-2020 | reverse complement strand
AAATAAGAAATGAGTTTACTAAACGAAATGGTTTCGTTCCCATCTACTTTTTTAGGGACTATGACCCGGAAGAAACACTGAAAGACAAGATGAAGCGGTTCGGGGAGGTAAAGTCCACAAGAGGATTGCGCATCCTGATGAAGGAAATTGCACTTACAGCGTCAACGGGAAAACAAAGTCATGAGTTTCTAGGCTGTCTCAAAATACCCCTGAAGGATCTCCCCACGGAAGGCACTGATCGTTGGTGCCCGTTGGAAAGTAGGAGCAGAAATGGGAATAAGAAGAAGGGCGAAATTCACCTGAAAATGGCTCTTGGAGCGGAAAAAGAGAAAAAAGTGGCGGCGCAAGAGTACCGTCACGTCCTTCATTTGATGTTAGTCCATGAGCTGGATGAAGAGAATGTGGAGCCCCACCAGTGGGAAGGGAAATTCAGTGGCAAATCTGGATTTATTCTAAGGACTTTGGAGCTGCAGGGAGGACTTGCAAAAAAAGACATTGATATTGCGCAATGGATTGTCTTCACAAGGGTGCAGTGTGAGCACCCTTTGAATGCCAAGCTGTTTCCGCAATTGTTCCAGACAATTATCCAACACGTGAAGAGTCAAACTTTGGCGGAGGATGAGCTCAGAAAATTTTGGTTCGCCACTGAGAAACTCGTGGAGAACTTTGCCACATTTTTCAGAAATATTCATCAGTGCTTTGTTACCAGTACGAACGTCACCTCTCAAGTTTACTATATGCTAAAGTAAGTCTGATCATTAATTACATGAAGTGCTGCTTAAATTTGGAATCTAAATTATCTAATTTATAATTTTGCTCAACTTTATTTTCATCAGGACATTGGAAATGCTAAAAACATTTTTAACTGAGCAGCCTAAAGTTGGTGCTGAGTTTGACTCCAAAGTTACAGTTGACTTCATAATGGAGCGAACGGAAAATGCCATATCCCGTGGTGCAAATGAGTTGTACGTTGCTATACTGAAGCAGTTTATTACATGATTACAAGATGAGTAGCCTATTTATTTTCTGTTTTAAATTCAATTAGCTTCACCGGAATATCCCAATATAGTCCAAACGCACAAGAGACGGAAGTGGAGCATTTGATCAAGGTCGCACAACTTCTCATTGCTGATTTGAGGAAGGGACAGGATTTGCACCACAACGTTTTCAAAGAGTAAGTTTTCACGGCCAAGGTTATACGAATTGTTCCATGAGACAATTGGAGGCTAATTTTGTGCATTTTCAATAGATTGCTGGGTGTGGAGTATTTTGACATTACGTATCTCGTATATGATGAAAAGTACTGTGAGATAGTCAAGCCAGTGGTGACAGAGATTTGTGGAAATTTAAAGCCCCTAGACTTAAAGAATGATGATGGATGTTTACAAGATAAGGACGTTTCCATGGGGACAACACTGTTTGAATTGTATTTGGCTGTGAAGCAGTTTGCAGAGTAAGTTATTTTAAAAAGTGAAAAAAAGTAATAAAAAAAACTTTAGCATTACGTTCATGTACTGACAGCAGAAAATTTGTATGGATGTTTTTTCTACTGTAGCCTTTCCTCAAAATTGCAACATGACAAGGATCTTAGCATTCACGGAACTTTCCATAACTGGTTCCATACGACGGTAGCCCAGTGGCTAGACATTGCCTGGTTTAAAGCAATGAATCGGATTCGAAAGGCGGTTCAGTTGGACACTCTAAAACCTGTAGATGATTACGTTCAGTTTACCTCGTCTGCAGTCGACACTGCTCACATTTTCCATCAAGTAAGAATTTTAGAAAAATTAATTTATTCACGGACATATAGCACTGAATAGCACAGTTACCTAGGTATGTATGTACAAAATTATTGCAATTTTTAATTTTATGATTTTTAGATTGAAATATTTTGGAGTCAGTTGGCCTGGCCGGAAGTGGAAGGATCTTATTCTTTTATCGCAAAAATTTTAGATGTGAGTTAAAGTTATTAATAGTTAATGTTAATGTGATTTGATTATATAATGGATGTTACTTATGAAGGTATTTAAAATTCTCTTGCAGGACTTATGCCGATGTACAATCTTTTATGCAGATTTAACTTGTAAAAAGGTAGAGGAAATGGAAAAGTTTGCAGATGAAAGATATCAAATTTCTGATGAGGTAATAAAAAGGAATACATTATTTATTTATGCTCACTTAGTTTGTTTAAGCTGTAACTGTAACTGGCATAATCTGTTCCAAATTTAGCTATGCCTGGCAATTAACAACATCGAGTGGGTGGCAGATGAAATGAGCCCAATTAGCGAGAAACTTGGAATGTCAAAGATCATAGATCAATTGGAAGACAAAAATGGACCTTCTGTAGCCGATCAGTGCAAACGAACTTTAACTACTGTGATGGAAAACGCCAATGAAAACATTAACAATAAAATAATTGACGTGCTGGAGAAGGTAGGACTAAAGATGAGACCAGTCATTCAGAAACTGCTTCTGGAAGGGAGCGAGACTGACACTGAGCAGTACGGCGTGGAGAAACTGGTCAAATATTTGGACAAGAATTTAATTAAGCTAAAGAATAAACTGAAACCATCCACGTTTGACAAAGTCTTCGCTATACTGTGGGAAAATGCTGCTGTCGCATTGCGATATCTTGTCCAGACAAACATTGAGGTATGATAATAAGCAAACCGGTTTATGGCTGAATTGAAGTATCAAAATATTTCACATCTTTCATTTTAATTACTCTTTTTCTATTAAATAGAAACGAAGACCACCCAGCTTTTTCAAGCAGATCCACTGCATGATCCAAATCCTAGTGAATTTCTTTTATCCCGATGGCCCGGAAGCAATCGATTCCGCATATGACTCTAACATCCAGGAATTGGAGAATCTTATTGGATTTTATGGAGCGTCAACAACAGAACTGATTATGAAGTATTATCAAGACAGGCATGGAACGCAGACACAAAAAACTAATAAAACCTCTGATCTCGGCTCTCTCACAGTGCGCGCCCACTACTGTGAGGACATTCGCACGCTACGCATAGAACTTCTAAACGCCAGAAATCTCAAGCCTCACGACTCCAATGGTCAGTGCGACCCGTACATAAAAGTGAAATTGGTTCCAAGAGAAAGCTTTCCTTCGGCTCCTATCTACAAGACTAAAGTTAAGAAGAAGACGCTGTTCCCTCTTTTTGATGAGATTTTTTCAGTGTAAGTAGCACATGAGCTTTTTAAATTTCCGTTTTTTACAATTATGTTAATTTTTAAATTCTTTAAATATAGGCCTCTGAGTCCAGACGAACTTTCCACTGGAGGAATTGTCATGTTTACACTCAAGGACCATGACCTCTTTGGGAGAAACGATTTTTTGGGAGAGTGTTTCCTTCCTTTAGAATCCATTCCATTTACAATGTCTAACACAAAATTGCAAGACCTCCCACAAAAGATTCTACCTCTGACGCTACCAAAGAATCCCAACTCGGTCGTTTTGCAAACGCTGGAAAATCGACACTGGGATAAGAGTGCAGCTGACTTTGTCAAGAAGGAGAGAACAAAAATGATCCCGTCTCCAAATGCCCATCCTTAAACTTTAAATGTGATTTTTTGTTTGTAATTTGGAGACTTTTGTGTATGTTTGTACGTAGCTCGGTTCCCTCCAAAACATTCGCCGTATTTGACTGTCCACTTTCGAAACTATAATATATTGTCTCGTAAAGCGCAGTTTTTTTGTTTTCTTCTCGTATTATTGCAAAATTTACAGGTATACAACAAGACTATAAAAATCGTAGTTGATATAAAAATATGTTTAGATACTGGCCAATCCCATTACATTTACCGGTTTACTTATGATGTATTTATTACTGAAATGATAAAATGGATTAAAATAGGCACTTAAACTAATTGTGAATATTTTGGAGTTTCTTCATTCCCGTCGTATGAACTTTATTCTTAGCGGATTCTTTGGAAACAATAGCGTCTGGTAAACTTGTTCCATGATGCTCTGTTTTTCAGGCAACTCTAACCGGAATCTTTGTAAGATTCTGGTCAAGCCAGTGTGCATATCCTGTTCTGCAAAACGTCGACCCGCGCACATTCTCGTGCCATGACCAAATGGAACCATTAAGTAAGGATGCTTCCCCAGTGTATCAGTTTGGTCATCTCGTAGCCATCTGCGACATTTCAAGTGATAAACTATAAGTTCATGAAAATTGTCAATTGATTTGAGTACTGTTAAAGACGTAAGATGCATACCTTTCTGGAATGTATTGCTCTGGATTGGGGAAAAATTTTGGGTTGCTAAACTGAACAAACTGATTCAAATCCACATGTGTCTGTACAAAAAATTAAATACATCAGACCTTGAAAAAAACTCGTCAGAAATTATTTTAATTCCTAAAAGGGATTCACATACACCAGCAGGTATTTTGTAGCCACTGAGAACAAGGTCGGTCTGTGTAATCCTGGATATTTCGGTCCCATTTGGGTACATTCTGTAAATATTTCAATGAAAGGCATATTTACATGTAGCATGAGCCAATAAACATCTTCACCAACCAGTTTAAAGATGCTTGTGTATACCTAAAAGTTTCCTTGACTGCCGCTTTTAACAAGGAAAGACGATTAATTATGTCAACCGTAATGGGCTTGTTAGGTGGTACAACTTGTGCAATTTCCTCATATATTCTTTGCTGGATCTCCGGATGCTTTGCAAGACAGTATAGGTTGAACATGAAGCTTGGTGTTGTCTACAAATGAAAAAATTGGTAAGTATCTAATTCAATTTGCAGTAGTTACCTACATTGTTAAAATGCTGATGTAAGCAAGCGTACTGTGCTTAGACCGTCTCCAAAAAGTGACAAAGTTACGATGTGTACATCCTTCATGCTAAGTTCCTCTCGCCCCAAAAGGTAAGTTAGAAAGCTAAATTGGTTTTCTTTGAGCTCTCCTTTCCTCTCTAAATTTGATATGTATCGAATGGACTCTTCTACCACTTTGTAGGCATTCCTTTGCAATTCAGATAAATTATTTTTAAAATTTATAAACCTTTGCCTTTTCATTCATGTTCCATTTAAGATAATTCTTACGAGTAGAAGTAGTCTTCCGCTTTCAAAAACTTAGTCCATTTCGGTGTAGGGATAAACTTGAAAACTGGCAAAGAATGTTTCAAAATTCCTCCCAAAGTAAAAATGATTTTATTTGCGTCCACCATTTTCTGTGCCCACTCTTCATTTTTATCAAATGAGCCGAGTCGTTTCTCAAAGCAAACCATACCAGAAGCTGGAAAATACAACGTTGGATTAAAAATAGCGTTTTCCGTGCATGAAAATGTGTGATCGTTATTTATAATTTTCTTACATTCTAAACTCCATTTTCCAACTAAATCCCGCAAGTCAGGTGAAATTTGATTGGCATCTAAACAACTCTCGATTTTCTCCACGAAGCTTTGCGCAACCTGATCCACTAGTGGAAGATAATGGTGAACTTCGTTCGGTCGCAACATCATTTTTTGAACAGCCCTTCTTAAACGGTACCACTCGTCTCCGTTTCTGGCACATAAAACAAAAGTTTTATTGGAGTGTGGCACTCTAAAAATTATCACAATTAATTTTCTCACTTACGTATTCCCCAATCCTGGAGAAAGCTCCCGTTTCTGTCTGTAAATTTTTGTAGTTTCCTGCAGCGGTGGTACTATGGGAGTCTTTCCATCCGCATTCAACACAGTTCTAACATCGTCTGGCTCGAATACATGGATTACCGTACGAGTTCCAATATCTTGCCTGGCAATTGGTCCATATGTACTATGCAGTTTCTGGAGAACTTTTTGAAACTGGTCTATCCTGTACACCCCTGTAAATTTTAAAATATCAATTCATACATGAAACCATTTATAAATTTCACAAGGTTACGTATTACAACTGTCAAATAATCCTACCCAAAATGTACAGTAACGAGTTGCCAATAAATGGTATGCGAACTGGGCCTGGAATCTTTTCAAACTCCTTCACTCGGGAAGAAAGCATTTGCCCGTCGACTATTGTTGAATAACTGCCACTATACCAACTATTCTTTGGGTGCCACAATAAACGCCGAAAAATTTTCATTATGCCAAAATAATAGTAGAGATTTCTAAGGAAACTTTACAAGACAGCTGCTGTCTCTCAATTGTGACCACTAAAACTGAATGAATTATTTTTTCTTTTTACTAATTCCTCAATGCATTACGAACTAATAACATCTACTACGAAGTGAAGAATAGAATAGGGAATAGGGAGTAGAATAGAATTATACAATAGAATTAACAGGTCGGAAAGTATAAGCTTATGAAAAATTGGTATGTGAGCTTTCTTGTCTTTATTGTCTCCAGATAAAACTAAGCATCCCGATATGACGAAAGAATTAGTGTAATCCTGTCCTGTCTTTTTGTCTTGTACCATCCATTTGAGTCTCTGCATTACTGTAGCCACTTTTTCTCTTCCGTACATATTTGTATTAATATTCACTCAGATGTCACAAGAGTCAAAAGTCCGCATTTCACGATTTCATTTCTTCAAATTAATCTTACTACATTGCACATAGTAGTACGCTAACATGTGTAAAAAATAAATTCTAGCATCAAGTTATAGCTGTGTGTATGTATCAGCATCGAATATCAAAGTGTGTCTTCTAATCTAACGATTAACCAAACAATAAGACTTACATTATAAGCTGAAAAAGTACATACCTACACCTAAATAGACAAACTTAAAATATTAAAGCACATACATACCTATAGTTTAAATTTTAACATACATAATTACCTACAGTATAAACGAATTAATATTCCAGTCACACTGCTGTTTCCTTCGTGTCCATTTTCCCGACTAATGTATATTTTTCATTTTGTCGTTTTTTATTCCTTATAAAAATTATAATATAAAGTTTTATTATCAATCCATGAAATAATGCTGTTATTGACTAGTATATAGTTACCTACATATGACAGCTCCATCTCCGAAAGCATTTGTAGATTAATAACAGCAAACTCAGCAATATTGCAGCCAGGAGAGCCAGTTTGCTAAATTAAAGAACAGAATTTGCTTACAGATCAGTGCAAAAAGCCTCTTAAACAAAGCTCTATAACCCGGAGTATCACTTAGGCACTCACAAAATCGCTCCAAAGTCCCCGAGCAATCCTTTGTCTATTTCTTCTTTCAGTTTTGTTCCCATTAGAACAAAGCCAAGCTTCAGTTTGTCAAACGCATTTTCCTGTGGCACTGTTCCCTTCCTCTCTTCATGCAGTCGTACAGCCATCTCGATTAGAAGGGTGGAATTTAATTCTGGGAATGATTTTAAATGACACAACCTCTCAAATATTTCCTAATAATGCTTAAAACTACAAAAATACATACTTTTAAAAAACTTAATTACTTATCCATTAAGCCGGAACCGTTTGTTGTAGATTCCGTTATTTTGAAAAGCGCAGTGATATCAAAAATAGTGATCAACAACACATAACATTTGCAGCTTTTAAGGAGCCACATAGTTTAAAAATTTAAAGGTGCTACATATAATAGAATCAAATTAAAACTATATTTAAGAGGTGAACTGTTGTAAACAAGATCGAGTTAAGTACAGAAGAGAAAATTTCAATACAACATTAGGTCGTGATGCCAAGTAGGAAAATTAAAATTAACCTCCTAATTCTTTTTACTTTTAAATTTATGATTCACTCAGAAAAATCCGGACTCCGTTTGTCAATTAATTCAATTAATGACATTTAATTTTAAAATGCTAGAGATTGAAATGCAGCAAATATGGCTAAAAATCGTATGTGTTCGGAACAAATCCAAGCTGCATGCTCGTTTACGATTGGTTAAGTTTTCAATGAGCAATGTTAACTTATATCAAAAAGGATTTATAACTATTCTGTATAAATAATAAATGGCGTAGTGTAGTTGTATATTATGTATGTAATTATATTAGCCGAGGCGTATATTATACTAATTGCTTATTTTATTATTATAAAATATTATTTTTACGAAAACAATCTACCAAATAATACTAATAATGTAAGCTTATTTTATCGCAGCTTGCTCCAGCTCCAGAGTCATTGGCCTTCAATGAGACTAAATTTATTTTGACTCTTTTTGTTGGTAAATACATATAACGGAGGTCACAACGGATCACCTTTGCGCCAAGTCTCATAATGAATTTCACGTAAACCAATCAGCTGCACGTGTATTGTGAAAAACGGTAGGGTGCTATCCAGTAAGGATCTGCGTTTCCTTTTTTGCTTAACAGAGGCTCATAATGGGACATGGCGTTAAAATGATCAGTCGTGGATCAGCTTTAGCTTTCTACTGCATAAAAGTATTATAACGAAGGTTAGATGATAAATCATGCAATTGACAATTATACGTCGAAATCGTGTTTTTTTAAATTTTAAACGGTCAATTGCAACCAGCTGATAAGTCAAAATTAAAAACTTGACTTCAGTTTCACAATCAGCGGGTGCGATTGGACTATCTTGTATGCAAATATTGTTAATTTTAAAAACTTTTTAAAAAATATTTTAAGTTTTAACGGTCAATAACGGCCAATTGGAGAGTTAAAATTAAAAACGGTCTTCATAATCGTACTCAGCAGGTTCAAATTAACTGTGCTACGGGCAAAAATTATTTCAAATTTTAAAGACGTAGTAGGCTTTCTTAATATTTAGTTTAGTATTATTTCTTGAACTCAAGCTTCAGTCAGTCAATTTTTCGTGAGATTTGTACTTCTATTAGTTTAGGAACAATCCAATTTTTTTTAAAAAAAGAGCTAGATACTTGCTGAATAGTGCTGAATATTTTATTTCATGCAGAAGTCATAGTTGCAGAAGCAGGAAGTCAAGTGGCTGTTTGATTCACAGGAGGTTTGATTCCTGGTATCCCCACAACTTCTCTGGAAGCGTCTAGCATTCCCAATGGTCACGTTTATGATTGCGCAACCTTGACCTATGGAAATAAAGATTTAAATTTTTATCTGTTCCAGTTTACGAAAATCGTACAACCGAAAGTTTCTGAAACTAATAAATTATGGATCAAATGTTTATATTATTAGCTATGTAATGGAGAGAAGAGTATATCAGCAAACCGAAACTGGAACTTTTCTACAGATATAAACGGCGCACAGTATCTTGCATGTAGGTACCTTGAAGGCATTGCCGAAAGTTTTTTGGACTTTTTTCACATTGTACTTCATGAGGGAGGCCAATTTCCATCTGGTCAAAATTAGTGTATGTCACACATTCGTAACACTTTGGACCGAGCAGCTCTGAATTTCCACCTAATAATTTTTAAATTTACATCAGACAAACCTATTATTTGCGAATTAGCCAACTTCTACGTCAAAACTTCAAGGTAATATCGAATTAGAGAAGGGCTGCTCATTGAATTACCGTCATTTGTTGGCTGAACAATCCCCAAAGAATAGGCTACTATGCATACAAGTAGTATCGTGACAACCACAGTCATTACTACGGTAATAACGATGTTAATGGAATTGTTACTCCCTCTGGAAATCAAAATTGTTAATAAATTTCACCTTTACTAAATAGTCATCAAAACATTAAATTCATTTCTATATTTAGTATAATTTTCTATTATGAGTGTACTGACTTACGCGGAATGATTGGATGTGTCCATTTCACAAATCTATTTATCGTGACCACCTCTAAATATTTCAGTAATTTAAAAAAACCATTGCAATTAAGCAGCATGCAGGTAGATTTCCTACGTCTGCGGTAGGTTGATTCAATCGTCCACTGAAACACATTAACATGAAATACCGTTTTAATAAGTCAGGCTAAATTTGAAATTAAAAATTCAAGTGCTGATAAATATCGTGAAATAATTTATCATTTCTTAATTTTAATTAATTAAATTAGATCATTCGAAGTAATCAGATTTACGAAGAAAAAAACTAATTATAAATCTTTATTTGACATGCCTGGCAGTAGAATCTAAGTGTTTACCGTACAAGTAATACAAAATGAAAATAATCGTAGGCTATAATTAAAGGCAGATTATAAAAGCCGCGATTACGGTAGTCCTGCAGAACGTAAAAATACTTGTCTAGTGACGTACTTTTATGATGAGCGTCATTCCACCGAATGAATGCAGCCCAGAGTTGGTGAATACCCACGTCCAGTGAACTTTGCGTAATATAGATTCGTATTTCAGAATTTAAAATTCCAGCAGTTAATATCACTTATTCAGTCCGCTGCATTTGTATTTTACAGCCAATATATTTAGGTTTGGGGCAGCGGCGCGGCTTCAAGCCTTGATTCTTACACTTTCTTGAATTGCTAATTTCAAGGAAGTGTGTATGGACAGCCATAAATCATTAAAATGTTATCTACAACTTGCATGTTTTCTATTGTGTGGGCCTTTAAATTAAAGATAATTCAGATCAGATGCATCAATCGTATTGCTTCATCAAAATGTATAAAGATAATTCAGATCAATTACATATCAAACCAGAAACGTTTGAGGAATAAATTTGCAGTTTGTATGCAGACATGTTATACAGACTGACTGCAGTAATGTTAATGTTGGGTATAGTTAAATCAAATGGTCTTTTGTTTTTCTTATCAGAATAAGTAATCCATGAGTTTATCAACTTGGTTATCATAATGTGTCAACACGTTTTAAAGCGACAGTTTGTATTTTTTTTTAAATTTTATTGCAGTATGTCTGACGACGCCCTATGTTCTATAAATCCGTCATGCCATTTAAAACCGACAAGTGGCTGTCCAGATCATTATAAAGGACTAAATTTACTTACTCAAAGGGTTTTGGTATGGAAGAGCCTTATACAATCCCCTTCTATTGCGTTCCGTAACCATAAAATCTCAGATTTCGCACTAGCAAAATCTGAAAAGCTGAAATAAACTAGCAAAATCAAATACAAAGTGACCACCAAGAACCATGGATTCTAATTGATAATCTTGATAATATCTGTTATTTATTTATCACCATTACGGTGTCTTGAGTTTGTTGTAGCATTATTTTTCATTAGAACTTAAATAGTAGTCACAGTCCCTAAATATTATGGACATAAAGGGGCTTAATCTTAGAGCTGTAAAGCAATCAAACAGCTTAAGGCAAAGTGCCATACCAACTTCTGTATCCAGTCCTGCCTACGTACATAGCCCATTGCCGTAATGCTTATCGCGGAAACAATGGCTGTCAGTTAAAAATATTTTTTCTTCAAATATTTTTAACTGACAGCCATTGCTTTTGCTTTTTGACACCGCCATTGCGGAAAAAAAATATTTTTTATGTCATATACCTTTCTTTTTAAAGTAGGTACCTTTTTTTCAGGTAGATTTTTCAGTTAGACAAAAAAAAGTTGTTTTATGCTCATAATAAGAATTTAAAAAGACTTCCCAAAAATGCCATACTCCAATCCTGTAATTCTACAACACAAAATGCAAAATGATTTTTTAAAAATTACATGCTAATACTCATCAAGGTCTCATTATAAAATTCTTCCACATAGGTTATCCCCAATCCTATTTCATGATCGGTAAAAATAACCAATAGATATTGCATTATCATGCATGGCTTTAGGGTGCTTTCAATTCAAGTGATAGACCACCTAAGTATCGGTATATAAGAGCACACAAGGTATTTCTGTTTTCTATTAATTTGGTAAAAACTCCTTTTTCGTGTTTTTAAAGTCAGGAAATCTTTTTTCATTTCCTATTTCACGAAAATTTTAACTTTAGAACTAAATGTTATAACATTTAAGGTAGAATTTCATATACATACCTAGGTGAGTACAATCGTATATAAATGTATACGTACAATTATGCAAAAAACAAAAGGAGTTTTAGCCAATTCCAATGTCCAGCACCAAAACTGCATTGTGTAATCTAACTTTTGTAATATCAGCATGTAAGAATAAGATTTTTTTTTACAAAGCCTGGGGTCAATAGTTATGGTGGTAGCAACATTTTGTGTTTGACGACTGCATGTCTAAGTCTGCGACCAGTTTATTGTGCACAAAGCGCAATAACATAACTTTTGTTTTTTAATAAAAACATTCTGAACAGGTTGATTTTAAAAAAATAAATTTTATTTAAAATCCAACCACAGCTTAGCTGCAAAATTGGAGCTTACATTTGCTCCCTGTAGTCAAGATTAAGCCAGTTTGATTGTAATTTTCGCGAAGTGTTCTGCCTGCAAAATGATTTCTGAGCGAACATTGAAGCTACTGGGATTCCGAATAGGTACCTTCAAATATTTTGGTGCTGCGTACTTTGATTGGGATAGAAAAACCGGAAAGTTTGTGGATCCTCCCTTCTTCTGCTTATTTGTCATGTATGAAAACTTTGATAAAATAAATATTACATTTTACAGTATAAATTGGTTTATCAGACCGGCTAGTTGGTAATCATTGCCCCGTTTCTGTTCATAGAGTATCAAGCGGATTCGCAGGTGCATTTATAATTGCTTCTCTGCTTGCCATCCGCCTATATCTATACCATTTTGGCACTCAAGGGATTCCGGAAGAAGGTGGCCCTCTGGAAGTAAATCCTGTTGAAAAGCTAAATGCAGTTGGAACAATAGCCATAGCATGGGGTGAGTTTTTCGTCCTGATTGCCCTCGCCGGCTTGAATGTGGTTTTGGTTCGCCACCGGCGAGACCTAATATATGTCTACAACCAATTGATAGCCTACAACATTGACGTTCTAGGTAACTGATGTCTTTTACAGTTCAAGAATAGCAAATGAATAATTTTTGTTGCTTATTAGGGACTGAATTATTTGAATTGTATTTTCAGATATGCTCAAGAAAAATCAGATTTCTCTGGACGAAACTCACAAAAAGGGAATGCGTATAGGAGAAGAGATCATGCTATATTCCACCGTATTCAGCTTTATTTTTCCCATGATTATGCTAGCCATGATCACTCATCCAATGGAACCTATCCACTGCATGTTTCTCGATTGGCTGGAAATCGACTTTTCATTCACCATCACCCTCGCGCCTTATCTCTTCTTGCTAGAGGCCTGTCTTCAAGACGGTGCCCAGTACATTATAGTATTCGCAGATTTGGCAGAGTTAGCAGTCCGAATGAAGGCACAATGTCTACTAGATCTCACACCAGAGCGTATTGTATCCCGAAATGGACCTCAATGCAAAATTCAAACAAGCTTCTATGGAACTCTGGAGGATCAGGATATCATCAACCGTTACAGGACCATTCAGCTCTTTAATGTTTTGATTAATAATATAATGGGTACTATATATGTGTCATATCATCAGGTAGCCCTTCTCACTACAGCGTCCATCATGCTCTACTTTGCAGTTCACTTCTGCGATGTCATTACTGAAATCGGTGTACTGGCTTATCTCATAGTTGGAGGTGCGGTGACCACACCACTTTTGATTGTCTATATTCAGAGTGAGTTGTTTGCTATGCTAATAGACTCCTCTGATGGGTTTAAGGATGCAGGTGAGAAGATGTTTGCAAGGGGCACTGTATTTAGGAAGTTTGCGAAAAGTTGCAGAACACTTCATGTAGAGCAGGCGTATCCATACTACCACATTGATAAAAATACTATTTTAGATTTCCTGGCACAAACAGTGGACTACAGTATCACTATTCTACTTTGGTAAGGGTTCCCCAACAAGTTTGTAAAATTATATGAGCAGTATTATAGCCATTTTTGCCAGTTCCAAAGAAACTTACAAAAAATGTATTTGAGCATTTTAAAGATACGCTGTATTCAATTATAATATAGGTAATATATAAGTTTAAGTAAAATAATTGAAGTAGGTAGTAAGCACCCAATAAAATTTATAGGTCATTATAGCAAAGCCTCGTATCATAATTAAAACTACAATTGAGCCAGTGGTCATTATCGCCTTAATGCAGTCGGCCATGCTGGAGTTGTGCTGCAAGCCCATAGCAGCCAAAACTTCTTTTCGCTCCCTGTCGCTAACGCCCAGCCCACTTTTAAGTTTTTCATCAAGCTCCTGATCAAAATGATAATTCTTTTTTAAAAATTACATCTTATACAAATAATTTAAAGATAAGATACTACTAAATAGATTTTGAACCTTTAATATTTCCAAAAATATTTTCTTTCTTTCTTCGGTAAATGGAAGTGTTGATGTCACAATATCTCTCGCCTTTTCGTACTTCTTGTAAGTCAAAAAATATATTTTCTTGCAGTTTGGAAGCGAGCGACGCATCATCAACTGCTTGTAATAATCCAGTCGGTCTAGTTCATTGTTGAAGTCTCCAACTTCCTGTCTGTTTAATGGATGTCGGTCCAGCATTAGTTTGAAGGTATTTTGATATACCATCATAACAGAGTTGTGAGCCTCATCCGTGAGTGTCTCGGCATATAAGCTTTCAGCCACGGTTTCTACTGACTCCGCAATGAAGTCCAAGCTTTTCATGGACAGTTCGTCAATCTGAAACGTTCAAAAGATTATTTTACAACAACTACGCAAAATAAAATGCTACTAAGGCAAACGGATTGGAATTTTTCAATTAGCTTACCACTCGGGGGTCATTTAGCATGGCAAGTTGCTGTCGCTGCCCAAGTTGTGTTTCCCCACATAAGAGCTGTAAAACACACTCCCTAATTTCTGGAAATATGACTTCCATCTTGGCCCTATTTAGAATTAGCTTATCAATCCATCGGTTTTTAATCCTCCTGGCATTCTTTAAATTTCCAAACGACTTTGTCTTAACAGCAACAACATCTCTCAGATGCTGTTTGATCGTGTTTCCAAATCTACGGCAATTTCGTATAGGAGTACTGCATTTCGGACAAGTTTTCGCTTTGATTTGACCATTCCCAGTAGAACTTATCCAGCCATCCAGACCATTTGCTTCAATAGTATGTCCACAATCCTCCAAATACACGAAACGGGCGTCCTCTTCATCTTCACAACCCAAGAAAAGTTCGGTGAGCTCATCCTTGTCACAAACGCGACATAGAGTTGGGCAAGTCTCCCCACAGAATCCAACACAGTTATGGCCACATCTCAACTTTTTAGAACATGGCTCATTACATGGCTCCCTGTCGCACAATTCTCCACATCTTTGAGTACATCGTTTATGGGGACAGTTCCATTCACATTTTTCCATACAGTCAGAACAAGGCTCACCACATTTCATGTTGCACTCAGAGTGCTCGCACTTTACCATACAAGGTTTCTGACAGGGAGGGCATACCTTTGAGCACGGAACTTCACATCTGAAAAAATAAAAAAGTTAGTTAGGTTTACAAACTAATGTAAGGTCATTAGAAATATTTTTGTAAATGGGTCTGAGCTTACACGTGACCACAAACAAGCTGACGTCCACATTCTTCCTCGCATTTCTTATGGATCCTTCCCTGGCAGCAGGTCCCGCAGGTGCCTCTACACTGATGCCCACATTCGGGGAACTCATGTCCACACGGCTTTCTGCAGTATTTTGCCTTTAATTTCTCAGATAAATCGCTGTACTTACATTCCAATGGAACGTCTTTGTGTCCACAAACTGGGGCAACCTTTAGTCTTACAAGTGCTTCACAGTTCTCTTTCTTGGCATTTTCTGAGCAAGGTGTATTTTGACTGTGGCCACATGGTCCTTGTTTTGACACCAGTTTTATGCAAGGTCCACATGGCTGAAAGCACAGATTTGTGCAAGGATGACCACAAGCAAGTCTACTTCTGCAATTTTGGAGACATTCATGTCTTGCGATGTTTTCGGAACAAACTAAGTCAGCTTGGTGGCCACAAGGTAGATTTCGAGTAATTATGCTTTTGCATGGAGGGCAGGATTTGTAGCAGTGATGCTCTGTCGCACATTCATGACCTTAAAGTAATTCAGGAAATATGAGTCAATTAATCTTCTGATTTTTAGCTACCAAGTGTAAAGGTTGGCGCAAAAATACCGTAATTGCATTTCTTTCCACAACTCTTCGTGCACTTGAAGAGACTGTGATGAGGGTCTTCCATAACGTGACAGTTTTTTACACAGGAGTGTCCACACGGAAGCCTTATTTTGCAAGGCTCTTCACAAGGAGGAGGTGCCCTTCTTTTTCCACATTCAGTGTCAATCTGAAACAATGGCAATTAAAACATTTCAATTTTTAGAATTGCAGAATACTGAATATTTGTTTTCTATGAGACATTGTTTACTAGCAAAAAAGCATTTACCTGATGTCCACATTCCCTCAGTTTTACAGCGATTATTGCAAAACAGAAAATGTCTTCCGGATTTTTCCAGCACCTTTCTATTGCTGTATGTCCACAAGGTAGGGATTTAAGAATTGACTGGCTGCATGTTACCCCGAGTGGATCTGAACTGCATTTCATAATGTGAGTGTGGTTGCAACTCAATCGTTTCTCAACTTTGACATTGCATGGATAATCGAAAATGTCAGTATAACATGGAAGTGTCTCTTTGTGCCCGCATGGAAGTGTCATTTCAACAAGCTCGCTACATTCAATATCATCCACAGATTGACTGCAAGGTAAAATCATTTTATGGCGGCGCTCACAATTCAGTATCTTTTCACTACGATTTTGACAAGGTGGGCATTTCTGAAAGCATTTTCCTATACATGGATGCAACCCATTTTTACACTGCTCTAAACAAGGCTCGTTACACTTATGCTTAACGTGATCTCTATTCAATACGTGGCACGTCTGAGTGCACTTATGAGTGCAGGCTAATGTTGCTCCACACGGAAGTGAACATCCTCCTTCTGGGGCTCCACTTTTAAAACTATCCCCGGAATTTACTAGCGTCTTTGTTCCGTGAATTTGACACTCCAGCTCCAAGGCAGTTCCAATACTATCGTGATTTGCTAATTTTGCCATTATGGCTCTCCAAGTTTCACTTTGCCTTGTCATTGCTCCTATGTTCCCAATTACGTATAGGCCATGTCTAAAATAAATAAATTGGACATAAAATAATCGTGCATTTGTGCATTAATCACTTTCAAAAAAAAGAATCTCTGTTGCACCTGGCTCTGCTTAATGCCACACAAATTCTGTTGTCCGTCCTCAAAAATCCAATTTGCCCCCTTTCATTGCTTCGCACCAGTGATAGTAGAATTATGTCATTTTCCTCTCCCTGAAAATTGTCTACAGATGCAACGCGAATTCCATTGCACGTCTCCTTTGCGTTTATAGCGGCCTTAAGTAAAAACATTTGCCCAACGTACGTTGTCAGTATGGTTATCTTGCTAGAGTCGTAACCCTGAAGGATCAAATGTCGAGAAAGGGACACAAGAAAGTCGGCTTCGTGTGTGTTTGACTTGCTTGTAGAATCTTCATCCTGTGGTAATAGAAAAGAGAGGCAATTCATTTTTATTTTATCATATTAAAATTTTAATGGTCTGTTATCATTAAGATAAGGTACCATCAAGTCACCACTTACACGAGATTCCTCCTCGGTGTGAGTTATAAAGAAAACATTTTTGGTAACTCCTTTCACATTCGGAAAGGAATTAACACTAGGATGGTCCTTCAGCTCTTTATATATGGGGCCTACAATAAGATCAGAAATTTGAGGTCGCATTCTATGCTGCACCTTAAGCTGGTGGCAGTGAAGGTCATTATTGATCATCCTTTCAAACAGACTCAGGTCTAAATTGTAGTCTTTAGCCAGGTGGTATACTGTTGGATTAGGTCTCAGTTGGCGATGGTCACCTATTTAAAAGTAAATTAAAGTTATTTTCCTGCGCACAAAAGAATATTTTTCAAAATTGTAATTAGTCACCAATTAAAATTAGCTGCTGGCAATGCTCCGTAATGCATGTCACAATATGAGCCTCAAAAACTTCAGCTGCTTCTTCCACTATTACAATTTTGGACTTCATCATTTTTAGCAAATTGTAATTTTTCGCTGCTCCAGTAGTTGTAAGTCCTACAACTTTGGACATTTGCAGCAGCATTGCATCTCCCCTCTGGTAAGTCTCTTTCAGCCTTCTCTTGGCATCTAATAGATGTTTTTGGGGATCCACTATTTTTTGACGTAGTAGACGCCTTACTTCATTCACTACTGCAAAATAGAGTGCCCAGCGTGTGTCCATTCGGTATTCTAAAAATTGGCTGGGAGAGACAAGACAGCGCTTGATTTGCTTGAGAAGATCGGTTACGTTAGGTAGCCGACTTTCAAATGTTTTCTGATCCTGAAACACTATCGTAAGAATCAGCTTCCTGCTCTCCAAAACAGTTTTTCTTCGACCTCTATAGTCAAGCACGGATGTGTCCGGAAAGTACACGTTATTAGCTTCTTTGGGTGGCCCTTTGTTAATTCTTTGAAGATCCTTTTCGCAATCCGAAATAGAGCAATCAGGTAAATAAGGAATCAATTTTTGGTGAGTCTGTGCACCACCTGATAGCTTCCCTTCTGGTACATAACCAAACCAATTTCGAATTTTCCCACGTATCTCATTATCTGAAAACTTAGATTTTTCTAACTGGGTAACTCCTAAGCCAAACCAGTTTAAATCTGAAAAGAATTTCCAAAGGTGAGAATAGTATTCACCTTCAATTTCATCCCATATGCTAAGCTGTTTGAAGTCAAGAATCCCTTCCAAATTCTCTAAGCTTGCTAACTCCCTTTTCAATTTGGTATTGGTTTTAGAAATTCTCTCTGCTTGATTGATAGCATAATGCGCAGCCCTTACTTCCTCCCAGTAGTGTCGTGGAAGTCTGGCTGTGCTATTTTTCTTTACGTTACGAAATGAAAATGGTTCCAAAATCTCAGATTTACAGCGACCGCCAATTCTAACCATGTCCACAGACAAACGCGCACTTTTGTAGTATTTATAAATACCCTCCATAAATTGGTCTAATGCGTGGTTTGTATAGCAAACGACTGTAATTGGGCATCCCTCAGGAACACTTCCGCTATTTTCAGCCCCAAAAATGTTTTTCCTGTACCAGGCTGAAATAATAATATTATTTTTAGATAAACTTAAAATATTCTAGTCATCCCTTTACTTTGTAATGCTTGTAATGTAATGATAATCAAGGGTGTTCTTAATTAAAATTTTACGTACAGGTCCCTGTATGATTGTAAACTCCTTAGTGATGGCAGCTCGAAAAGCTTCAAATTGGTTTTCATCCAGTCCAAATTGTTGAGGTGGAGGCCAGTCAGCGTCCTTAGGAGAAATGTGAGCATCAAATCCTCCAGCCATTTTTAATTTTAAAACTGCTCCCGGTTTCTCCAAATATGTAGGGCTTAATACCGTTGTACTTGCATCCACAATGAATCTCTTCATTCTAAACTTTTCTAAATCCAGAACTTTAAGCGTCTCCAGTGTGTACTTGTAAGCTTCTAGGTACGCCTCCGATTCAAACATTAAATATTCCGCATTCTCTTTTTTTGGAGGATGATATCCCTCCCATGTTACTTTGGTAATGCCTTTCTCCAAGTCCTTCACGTCTCTTCCCGTAATGACTCCAAAATAGGTATTTCCCGTTTGGAATGGTTTCCCTTTTGATGTCAGCAATATTAGAGATCCCTCTTTAAGTCTCATCGAGCGATCCCATTTAACCCTTTTGTAGCTGTACTCTGCCAATTTTATTGTTTGCACGGTGCCGTTCTTATCATTAAATGTCTTTCCAACTGTCACATTACAGTACAGGCGAAGTTCACCTGGTGGCATTTTTTTCTGTTTCAGAATGGCTTCTTTGTCCTTTAAGAACGTGTAAATGCCACTCCGAAGGGGCTCTACAAAATCTTCTCTATAAAGGCGGAACTGCACGTCAATGTAGTGATTGGAGTCTTTGTAAGCACCTTTTTCCTTATTTGGTCGAAGAAATGGCTTAAGGTTCAAAAGCAACTCAGATATTTTAGGAATTACATCAATGTCCTTAATAGAGTCTGGTGGTGTTACGTCGTCAACGTTGGCTAATGCGGAGCTTCTGAATTCGTCAAACTTTTCCGGCTCCTGTTTCTTTTCTGGTTTTATTTCCTTTTTTACTAATTCATCCAACTGGCTGTCTAAATCCCCAAATTTAGTGGAATACTCTTTAGTGTCCTCACTCTGAAGGGTAACCTTCTTTCCAGTACGAATGACTCCGCGGAAGAAGTCCATAGCCGTCCTGTGCATTCTTTCTACCAGAAAATTGCAGATAGCGTAGATGCTGCCAATCGCTTTTTCTGGTGAAACTAAAAAGGTAGAGTTTCCACTACAAGTTGATTGCAAGTATTTTGTTAATTGTAGTGAAAATTCTTTTGTACAGCAAGGCGCCAGAACGCTAACTTGTTGCTGATGTTGGTGAAGCTCTTGCACACATACTTTTTCCGCGAGCACCTCCACAATTAAACAAAAATGCTCCTTCGAGATATTCCCTGATTTCACAAGATTCTTCCAATCGTCCTTCATTTCAATTATGAACTGGATAACCTCCTTACTTGATTTAGTAGGGGATACTTGTTGAAGCCACTCAGAGATAGAGGTTCTTAAAAGAAATAAACGAATTTAACAAACACCTTTAATTAATTATAATACTTCAACAAACACTCTATTTTAATCTTCGTTTAATTTCGTTTACTGTATTAATTTCTTTTTTGCTGATTTATTATACCTTCCAGTATGATTTTTTCCAGAGGGCTCCGGTTTAGAACTCTTTTCAAAGTCAAGTTGCTGTTTACTGTAAAAAGTAAGAACGCTAGAGGAACTTGTACCTTGACCCTGGACACCAGATTGTCTAGATTTGTTTCCACTTTTCCCCCGTCCTCTTCCCCGCCCATTCAATTTTCCTCGTCCACGTTGCCCACCACGGCCTCCTCGACTGGCATTTTCTCCTGATGCACTATTCATTTTATGTTTTATTGTTTTAACGTAAACACCTCTTGTCGTTTTTTTATGCTATGCGAAAAAAATTATCACATTGCAAGAATTTCAGAATTTTCATTATTTTCATTATCAAAAATTCCGGGTATAGTTGCCTTACTAATTTTTTGTCCAAAAAACTAAATGGCTGTATCAAAATTGTCAAAATATTATGTAAATTCAAATTCAGTCGCAGTCGTTTTCTACTTTCACAAACCAGAACATTTCACTGCACAACTTGTACTGTTGTACCTTTAAATTTTTGTGCATAAACAGGCAACGATCCACTATACTTCATTTGTAAAATCTTGACTATTTAAAAAAAACACTTTTGATGCAAGCTAGGCTAAGGGTAACAGGAGACTGTCATACTATTTTATAATACAAATTACGATTTTCAACATACTCTTCCAATTTTATCTTCTTACCACTTACACCGCGTCAGCCGAGCTACACCACGAGCGAATAAGATATTATTCTGAAAAGTTTGCAAAAATTGCAAGCACCAAAAACTACTGTTGGAGGTTGGTTCCCTATATGCGTTTGTAAGTGCAAATACGAAAACGAATTTTGCAGAGATGAAACGTTTGCAATTGGTGTCTATAGCACAATACTAAGTTGAAAGAAAGAGTCGAGTACGCTGAGCAAAAAACTTGCTGAGCAACAGTGGCTGCAAAATGTTAGTTGCATGTATACTGTACGCTATTTTTAGCGTAACCTGCCGAACGAGGTAATACCATTACACGTACGTATGGTATGCATACTGGCATCATTATGGCTACATTATATCAAGTGCAACTTTTTGCACTAGTATTTAACCAACGAGCAAAGCATAAGAATCCACAAAGTACATGATAAGACTATTGCTCGGTTTTTGCACTCGCCATGGGTGATGACTGGCAGAATATTATGCTAAAATAAACTGATATGTACCTTTTATATTTATTAAATTAGTGTTTATTAAAAGTGTCGCATAACTGCAAAAATGCACGTGTACAGTAAGAAACGAATGAGCATCAATGCAGGAAATAGCTCGGAATTGCTTTCATACTTTTGTTGTCATTTTAGCTGTAGTTGCTTAAATCTAAAGAATAGTACGTATGCAATAATTAGTAGTAGTACTTTAAACTAAAGTGTAGTCTGTCATTAAATTCTGACAAAAAACATAATTCACGGTATAGTGAGAGAGCTGTGGTTTTGAATGTGTTGGGTCACGTAAAAGCTTCCTGTTTCTTTCTTTTTGAAACTTCACCAGCTAGCCAGACATTAATACAAAGAGAATATTTTCCATTAGTCAGCACGAAATGTAATGGCAAATTAGTAGCATGTGTAATAGTAGAATACGACGATGTATAACTAATATTAATTAAAATAATATAGCAGTGCTGGAAAACAAAATGAGAAAATTTTGATGCTATCACAGTATAGCATTTAAACATGGCATTAAAAGGGCTATTGATCGAAATGGCTAAAACAATGGCATTATCCTTGAGAAACTCAAAGTAGATCGACGAGAATTCATATTCGGTCAAAAAAAATCGTACACTTCAGTAGTACAATAAAGTAGTAAATACTTCGTAACTTTTTTGCGGTTACAGTCATGGAAAGTTACAAATCTACACCAACTGTCGTGATTATTTTTCTTTTGTCGTCCTGTGTTTTGCTCCCACCAATGGCGCTAGCCAACAATAACTTCTATCAAGTTCTCTCTTCATTTAGAAGTTGCTCTTTTACATATTTTTACTTCCAGTTGGAAGACGATCTTAAGGTCACAGGAAATTACAGCTCAGCTTTGCTTTATAATAATGGAGGCATCCAGCAAAACACGATTTATAAGTTGGTGGATATTGCCAATGCCAACTCTGAATATATTGTAATATCATTTAAAATTGTACGGTTTAATAAAACGCAGTCGGAGTCGACACCAGTTCAAAAATCTTCCCATTATCGGAAAGTTTCCAACTGCAATGTGCATCTCCTCCCCAACGATGAAACTGGTATAAATTTATTCCGAAAACATTCTGAAGTCATTCTACCTCAGTCACTTTGGATTATAACTGTAACAAGCAGACACGTCAATGGTCAACGTAATGTAAATCGACCGTTTAGAAAGACACATTATTTCTCGTCAGCAGTCATTATCGAAGTAGTTGATTTTACGCATACTTTCTTCATTTGCATGATATGTCCACATTTCAACAGAATATGGATGCCAAGGCTAAGTACTGTCGTGCAGTTTGAAAAACATTGGTCTGGATTATACGGGAATTTAATGGGAAGGGCGGTCAAGCAGGACATTCCAATTCCTGGGGGATTATCTGCAGCTGCGTTCCTTTACAAGAATAAGGGAAATTCCTCCGAAGTATGCAGACTTTATACGAGGCGAAACCAAGTCGCAGTTCAACCAGTTATTTGCAGCATTCTTTTGCTCAGCAAGAAGCTAAACTTTTCAGTAGAGAGTCCATATGGCATCGTTGCAGAATTAAGCTCCAAATCAATAACAAAGTGGAGTCTT
>JAHZND010004821.1:0-14232 GCA_027744115.1 Acrocyrtus sp. NNG-2020 | reverse complement strand
GAAAGCGAACAACAAGTCATCATCTATATGTTTATGTATATTGTAGTGAAAGTTGTCTTCTTTCTTGGCTTTCTTTTCATAGGGCAGTTTGCTTATTTGTGCATGTTCCTCACAAAAGCTGAAGCTTTTCTTGGCCATTCATCTGGAATTGTTAGAAGATGGTATAGGCTATAATGTGGCCTGCTAACTTTAAATATCACTTCTCTCCTTATCGTGTATTTTATAGCAATACTTTTATATTATTTGTACTAAGTAAAACCTCAACTGAAAATGAATTGGAGAGCGAGCTTTTTAAAAGGAACCAAAATGAGTGAAAAGTCCTTCTTTTCAAAGCATCCTTCTAACATCACTCCCATTCTGTATCTCCATTCCGGCTTCACCACTCGCTCCCATCGCATGAATGAAGGATATCCGTTTACCACATAAAAATGGAAGGAACCATCTCTCTCTCTCTGTGTTTACGATATGTATGGTGTATGGTGGCTCCTCACAGTTTCGGCTTCAACGGATTACGCTACTTTATATAATCTCTAAGAACACTGAAGAGAAAGAGAAATGAGTTTGCTGGAGGCTTTAAAAAGTGAAATAAAGCTTCCTTCACTTGAGCCAACAAACAGGAGTGAAAAACAGGGAAGGGAGTTAGCTGTTAGTGAGCGATTTCGGAAGAGAAGGAGAGGACAACGGAGAGAAAAAAGAGCCTGCTCAAGAAATTAAGGAGCCCGCATTAATGAAATCAAAACTGAAAGTTAGCTTTCCTTAATGTCAGTAAAGGGCTTACAATACTATTCCAAGGGTTGTAGTTGTAACAGTGCGGCACTCAGAATGAATTACAGTGGATGATACACACTTGTGTCTTATAAAAAGGGATTCTTTTGGATAATTTTCCATTTTTCCAAAACATAGTTCACTTTTGAGAGAGGTGATTAAATTTAAAAGTGAGCCGTCACCAACAAAAATGTAGCGAGTGAAAGGAAGAAGCTACGCCGTATACACACTCACGCAATGTCGTTCTCGGAAGTTGTGCTTGTACTGCTTCGAAGTTTATGCGTGATTATATGAAAGCCGCTTTTTTTAGTCTCCAACTCTCTAATCTAATAATATTTATATTTTTAAAAAAGCCACCCTCCCAACTTTTGTAACTTGAAAACTGTATTTTAGGTGAAGAAACTTTTAGAATTTCAGAAAATACACTAACTAGCTTGGAATGAAGGTCGTTTTCATATTATGAAATGACTGAGGATTACTAGACACCATAATTATGATACTTTTTTAACTTTAGAAGTACCTGGCATCCCATCCCATTTTACTGATGCGGGAAACACTGCCACAAAATAAAAGTAACTTTTTGAAAGAAAAAATGCGTGGCATATTCTGCGTTATTAAAAATACATATGGGGAAAATACTCAGAATAAGTTTATGAACCTGCTCCGTAAACCTATGACATTCTTGATCTAAAACATTATCAAGGCAATTATCGAGTCAAATCTGAGAGTGGCACTGCAACCAACACATCCGTTTCCCATTTTGCGAGCTGTAAAAGTGACACGCGTTTTTGAAGCAACCGCAACTACTACACTAGAACTTGGCAGCTGCTGTAATATTGCGTGCGTGCAAACTCCTATTGTACTGGCACAATGTAACATACGCGCCATAAACTCATATTCAAATCTTTAATTTTCTTCTCATTAGCAAAATAGCAATTTATTATACAAAATGGCAAAAGAGTGTTTAATGCAGAAATAACTGAAAGAGAAAACATAGTCCTTTTCCGCTTGGCTTGACTTCAACTTTACAAAAATGTTGACTGGCAGCCTCCCTCAACCACACGCGTGACAGTTAAAGCTCACGACTTTCTCCTTTGGCTTTGAATATGTTCAAGAGTATCACAAAAACTAGCTCTTTTCTTACTCATTCACCCTTTCAGATTAAAACTGAATTTGAAAATCCCTTGCATAACCATTTCCTCTTCTTAGATTTCGCGCTAAGAAAAGTACGCACTCCCTAAAATAGTTGTTATGATTGAAAATTAAATATATGCACACTTGTTAGCACCATCCATGGCATGGATTATATAAAGGCTGGGGGTGCTGGAGGAGAAAGTTTTTTGCTGTCTGTATCGCTTCACCTCCACTACTTGCTTGGCACTCCCCTGCCGACTTGGACGTCGAGCTTCCGTCTATCTTGAAAATGTGGGGATTACTCGAATCCTAGCATATTAGCATATCTAAAAAAGTAGTTTCTTTCATCCCCCCACGTGCATTCATTTTCTCTTTGATTTCATTTTCCATAAGCATGTCATGATCTTACTCTTACCTAAAAATCATAGCTTTCTGCGGCATCGGAATCAGCAAACCGCAACACAGTTAGATTTCATTTTCCCATTTAATTCCATTTGCTCGCATCCATATTGCATAATGTGCTCTTATGCAACTCTAGATAACTGGATATATTGTAAGACGAAGGAGCAGAGAAGATGCCGCTTATACTTGCCTGGCGATGAAGGAGCTTTCAAATCTCGAATAATTTGGAGTGCCTCCTGCTGGCAGCTCCAGCTCCTGTGGTTCCATCCCCGAGGACCAGTGTTCTCTTAGTATGCAAATGAATTCGAATGAATCATAAATGACAGGAAGGCATTAAGGAGCATATCAGCACAACCAAAAAGTCAGAATTATTCCCCAAATCAGTCCTTCAATCTTCGTCTACTTTCAAACAGCCAGAAATTCAAATTTGGGATTTTCTGGGAAGGCGTTGATGTATTTTTTTATTTCTACTTCCACGTGACGCCAATGTGATTTCTCTGATATGGGCATCTTCAGTATTCATCTAAACCTAACCCCATTTCTGTAGCTGATTTTGACATGAGCGACGGCGACGACGGTTTCCCCAGAAAACCTGTCATAGTCTAAAGCATTTCATATTCCTCTCAACTTAAGCGTCCCAAGTTCGACGAACCGATGAGCCGTGTCTGAATATGTTCATTTAGCTGGAAAGACAATTACCAAAAACAGGAGATTTAAACATTCTGGGGTCAATGTCAGCCCTCCTTCGGCTAATGTTCAAACAGGCTAGTGCGTAATAAAAAGTAGTTTTCAAAGAAAGAAGTGCAAAACGTAGGTACTACTTTCTTCCCGCTGTCTAGAATTTTAGTTTCACTTTGAGAATACGACTCACGCTGACAGAAGATTGGAATTACATTTTGCCGACAAATACATCCGTTCCTAATTTAGAGCAGTATATATCATTGTGGCAGTTCTCCCAAATTTATGACAGCAGGCAGTCCGTACCACGAAATGGGACAGTGAAACAGAAACTCATATTGCAAAAATATTGTCTTCTTCGTCACTTCGTCAGTAGTAGGAGGTAGTAAAATATAGATCAAATCCAAGAATACAAATTTATTTTCCTCGTATTTTTTCATGAGCTTGTAAAAAAAACGTTTTGCACTTTTTACTTAAAAATGAATTTTGAAAAATATATTTAGGACAGAGTATCCGTACGTCCAATCCTACAACAAGTAGTGGAACCTCTTTTTGCTCCGTCTTCAATCTTATTTCTGGTATTAGCTGTGCAAACAACCGAAACACTTACATAAGGGTAATGGATAATTTTAATTTTTCGCTGCAGCTTGTAATGTGCAATGAGTAAGAGTGAAAACCTTACATTAGCCGTTGCTTCACAATGGGCCACGGGCACGTTACGTTACATAGAAAAGTAAAAACACATACAGATATGCAAGAAAACAAAGTGGAAGCTATAAATAACACTTAATGGCCCTCCAATAATTACACTCGTAAACCATCTGGTTATCTTCTCTTTGTATCGTTTAAATGGTTATTTCAATTGAAACATAGAGCGGAAACCGTTCCGGTTGGTTACCCTTTTTAGAATTAGGACTAAAGTGCAATGTGTGTGGCAGTGTGCAGCAAAGTAAAATAGGTAAATGCTTTTGGTCTTCCCCCTACAATCCACTTCTTGCCTGAGCTTAAGCTCGAAGCGGAAGTCTTCTTATCAGCACACTCTTCAAAAGTGCTGCTGTCTTAATTGAAAGAATACCAAAAAAACTTTTCACTTGGCTTGTTTGTGGCTCCGTGCTCACCAAAGCGAGAATTAGCTCGCGTCTTCGTTGTGCAAAAGCATATTTGGGGAATTTGAGGAGAAATCTAACCTTAAACAAAAAGGGCATCATCATCATCTTTGCTTAGAAATCAGAAGTCATCTTTCGCTTCCGTCCTGCAATCTTAACAGACGGGGGTTTGCAAGCAGTTCAGGATTCTTGGAGAAAGCAGCTTACCATTTCATCGTAACTATATTGTACAATGCAAAAATATACATATTTTATCATCAAGCCTTGGAAATGCAGTCAAAGAAACAACAGAAATACTTAAAGCCCTTCTGTCCGCAACGGTTTCGCCACGCTCGCAATCATATCACTACTAAAGTTTCGTTGCTGCTCTCTGGTTTCCGTTGACACTGTGGCATACAAAAACAAATCAGCAATTGGGTTTCCCCTTTCGATTTCGAAGAAAAAACTGAAAAAACCGTTACCGACTTTTATATATGGCTACGAGCATGTCTCCAAAAACAACTAACAACAGCTGTCGTCCAGTTCCTCCATAGCCTTTTCTCCAAATTTTACACGCATGCAATCAACATATTTCACTGTGAAAGGGCCAAATTACAACCAAATAACTAGAGACATATTTTTTTTCGGTGGAAAAAAGAGAAGACGGGAAACGGCCATGTGTCTACTTCTACGCACTACCAGCTCCAAAAAAAATCTAACTTGATGGCACCTAACACCACACAAATAAACAATTGGCTTTTCTTTTTTTGTGATGTTATGTCCCGGAGAAACTGAAAAAAGAGTGAAAATATAAAAAAACCCACTAACTAAAAGTACATTGTCTTTCTAAGCAAACACAAACATTCCACTAAAACGATATCTCGACACTCTATTTTTAACCGAGTTTTTCTCCCAACATACTCAAAAAGGGACCCATACACAGCCCATATCATCATGATGATCATCGATTTCGCTTAAGAAAAAAGTGACAGCAATATGTAGCACTTTCACCTCCACCACCACCAACACCAAAACGAGACCACCTACTCGTGCACGTGATACATATCTTTGTTTACACGGACCCATTATTTCTACGAGCTGAGAATTATAGGTCCGTAACAGCTACCACCCTTCTCTCCTTAGTATGAAGGAGCTGCATGTAAAACGGAAAATCGTTTAGGAAAACATTTCGTGTGGATAGTTTTCTTTTTTAGCCTCGTCTCGTTGTGATACAATTGGATTACCGTTTTCTTCTTTTTCAACTGCACATTTATTTCCACGAGTAAAACATTTTTATTCTTTTCTATCTTGAAAAGATCTAAGATAGGGATAGGGACGGGCTTTTTTCCACCTCTGGAAAATATGTGGAAGAAAAAGAAGAGTTTGAGGCTGAAGAAAATTTATAAAAAGTTCTTTTTTATCATGTATTTTCTTGCACTTTCCACGGGCTTCTCTTACCGTGAGAAAATAAGTGCGGCACACTGTATAAAAGAAGGGATGGAGCCAAATTCTCTGACAAGACTAAACACGGACGGACACCCTATGGTGTACAACATGTATCACCTCTCATTCCTAGCTGGGAGTCTATACAGTTGGCAGGCAATATCAATCAATCAGACAAACAATCTCCCACCATTTACTACCGATAGGGAAAAGTACCCGAATGAATTGGCGTAAACACTTAAAGTGAATGCATTTTAACGCTTTTTTTGTTTCGGTTATTGAGTCATGATGAAGATATAGTAAATACTCTGCTAATATATTTTTTGGGAGATAAAGAGATTCCTTTCCTGTTAGGGCAGTGTTGGTGGTGGTTGTCGTCGTCGCCGGTTGGAAAAAAGGAATATATTTTACGAAACGGATCTTATTGGTTTTGCTATTTACTTCAATTTCTTTTCAATGCATAGCAATTTATTACATGTAATAATACCTGCTTTTATTCTCCTCGTTCAAGGTTTTCTATTGCAGCCCCCTTAAGAAACTGAGAAAAAAAGAAAAAAAAAGAAAAGGTATGGGAGCGCTTTTTTCAAAAGATAATACCCGTTTGGGCTTTGTGTTTTATGAGCACACTATTATATTGCTATTAGTAAAAGTGGTTTATTTTCTCCGGTTGTCTCCGGCTCGAATTGTTGACAGAGCTCCAAAAGTAAAGAAAGCCAAATTTATCATTTGGTTATTGGCATTTTATACCGTCCTAAAAAAATTTGGTACAAGGTTATAATGCTATGCCAGCATCAGCGATATATGCACCTGTTAGGGTAAAATAGTGGATACATACCTATGCACAATTAATTTTGTTATTACTAAACATAAATTTTTTCGCAGTTTTATTCCCTGAATGAAAGATAGCGGAGTGAATATGGGAACTAAAAATCTATATTAAAAATTACGCA
This sequence comes from Acrocyrtus sp. NNG-2020, assembly GCA_027744115.1. Lineage (NCBI taxonomy): Eukaryota > Metazoa > Arthropoda > Collembola > Entomobryomorpha > Entomobryidae > Acrocyrtus > Acrocyrtus sp. NNG-2020. The sequence goes on along the minus strand of JAHZND010004821.1, from coordinate 7,775 downwards.
GCATAGCTCCCAGCGCATTGTTTGTTTTTAATGGAATTTCGTTGTTAGAATTTCGCGGCTAAATTGTCTTTTTTTACCTTTATTTTTTCCTCACTGAAAACCACTGTTTTTAATGGGCTTAGAGTTTCTTATCTAAAATGGAGAAGTATAAAAATGAAAAGAGCTTTTGTGAAAAATTTTTGTATGAGGGTCTGGCCTTCTGAAAATTACCTTATTACTTATGACGGCCACGGAGACGTTGTTTTCCACTTTCCTGAAATTTCTTTCGACACAACAGCAGCGTTTTCATATCTAGGGAAAGACGTGGCAAATTTTCAACACCATGCTTTGCCCGATTGCACGCCAGGCCAGCCTGGCTTGAGAGATTTCTTCTGGAATAGTGAGAGTGGATATTCCTATCAGACTAACGTGTGCTACATTTGACTTTCTTTTGCAAAATTCACTTTTTTTCTTTCAAGGCTACCAGCACTGTTTTTGAAATTTTTTTTTAAATTCTATTTCAGTCTAATACGACGGAGAATGTTGGTATTCGAATGCGTTTATCAGCGAGCCCTTTGGCCTTGCAAGCAAGCTTCCGTCTGTACAAAATATTTTCTCACTGGATTCTCTTCCTGTCAGTGATAGCGTTTCACTTGACGTTTTCCGAAATAGCCTTTTTTAGAATTTGCTTCTTGCTGTCACAATATATTCTGGAAGACACGACACATGGAGGAAGACAGTGAACTGTTCACAGCAGTTGTGAAGAAGCTGGAGTTTCAGAGTATAAATAAAACTTGCTTGATCTTTACCTTCAATTTAAAACTTGAGGGTTGCTTTTTTTCTATTTCCTTCGTTTGCTTGAGCTTTAAACGGAGAGCAGAGGAGAGTTTCGAAAGAAAAAGCTTTGGTCTTATATGGAACGAAACAACATTTAAATTTTTGTTTTCAAAAACAAATATTTGGGGTAGTGTGAGAATATTATCCCAACACTTTTTCCATTCAACTTCCATGTCCAAGTCCTTTCCTTGCTGTGTGCTCTGTGTAACTTTTTGTTGTGTTGCGCTGCTTGCAACTCTATCCGTTACGTGTGTGCATTTCGGTGCAAAATTATTCAGCCAGCCACATAACCACTTCCGGGATAAGTAAGCTGACAGAAAAGCGCATTACATATTCGTTTTCAGCTTTTCACATTCAGTTTTTGCTCTTTTATCTCATTTTTATACTATGCTCCCAGAGAAAATATTTAAACAGATTGTTAAACTTAGAGTGGAGATGGGGCAGCAGCTCATGCGGTTATGTGAGCTAGCAATAAAATATGCATTTCGAAAAATTCAAATTGTCTTATTTCCCTTTGAAATCAAAATATTTTTTGAGCCCGCTTATCTTGCTTGGGTAGAAATGTATGCTGGAGTCAAAAAATAAATATTCATAATTTTATATTCAGTAGAGATTTTCTTTAGCAATCTGCAAAAACTTTTGTTTAGGATTGCCAAATATTCTGAATAAATTGTATTGTAGTAATAAAGTGTAGTGTGATATGCGGTGGACTAAAGAAATTCCTACGATAGAATAAGAAAAAAGGGAACTTTGTCAATTTGTCACGTTGATAATTAGATTTGGCTTCGGTTTTCAGCTAGATATGTGAAATTTTAGTGGTTACATTGTTAAACAACAATTGCAAAATAGAACAAGGATAGATGCGATATTCTTTATTACCTAACCATATAGTTTCGTACACTTTCTGATCTGATGAGATGAGCAGGGTCGGTAGCAATAGAAGGAGGTGAAGTGCAAGTTTGTTGATGCTAACTTTGAGCAACTGATCGCATAAAACTAAAATATGTATTGATTAAAGTTGCCGTTTTCTTTGACTTTTCTACTTGGTATCTCAAATTTAAATTATACATTTTTCAGTAAAGTAAATATAAACTTTTCCTTGGCGACAGTTTAGATTGGCCTAACTCGCAACAAAATCTTACAACTTTAGCTGCTCTGAAGTTTGTTTGTACTATGGAACAGGAAGTGGATAGTAAATTGACCTTAGGAAGATACTTTAGATCTTTTCCGAGAGTTAAGTACGTATTTTAGAAAGATTGATATACTTATGCCATCTAACTGCTTAAAAATAATTAACCTTAAATTACGTACATCCACTATTCAAGGTAGCTTTCCCCTACGCCGCCAGAAAAGTTTTAGGATGTGGCACAAAATAGCTTTTTTCACACAAACACTGTAAAGTGAGAATGGTCCATGTCAACAAAAAAAGGTGCACCCTTTTCAAGAGAAACCCATTTACTTTCAAGGTTAAGCTGGAAAGTTTCGAGTTGGGATTGACTTACTTCATCTTTAGGACTAAAATGCAATAAAATGGACAGCTATATATGCTGGCTAATTTTCGTTTGTCATGTGACAGTTATTTCAATCCCTATGCAAACTCTCTTTATACCTGCTTAGGTATATACTAAAAGAGCAAGTAAAATCCCAAAATGTTCTCAAAATAGTGCCATACTGTAGATAATTGAATTATTTTTTTTGGAAAACTGCGATATTTCTTTTTATCATTTCTTGGAGTAATTTTTCATGTGACACACACGTGTATACTATATTTGGAATTCAAAGCACAATTCAGTTTACTCAATACTAGCATTGATGGGGTCAAAGCAGGTCAGCTCAGAGTCTTCTTTTTAATTTACAATATTACGACATAAATGACCTTCATGACAACATTTTCAACGTACATTTGGGAGCACAGTATGCTGACGCAGATTCTCCTTGCTAAAACCAATCTTGTAGTAATAATGCAAAACTTATTTTTTAATTTCTTGTCAGTTACGAAACCATTACTAAACGAATGCCATACAGTAAAGCGAAACCAAGAAAATTGGTAATCTGGTGATTGAGCTAGTTGAAAAGCTAGTTTGTATTTTCGCCACCGAATGTGCAAAACTGTTTTATACTATGGACGGATACAGGATTCATTTTGTAAGTTGACAAATTGATTTTTTTAAATGGTATACATTTTTTTGAACTGCTTTATTCCAAGAAGGATAGGTTTCATGGTTATCGCAATATATTTGTAAAAAAAATTTGTTCTCATGAAATGGGTAAATTTTCAGTTTATAAAATGAGCACAAATTTAAGTTGCTTGACATTTTAGTACTTTTTGAGCAAAATTTAATGTTTGAGATTGAAACTTTTTTATATTGACCTTGTGTTTTCCAAGGTTAATTTTATCTTTGCTTATCTTCTACGCAACGCATAATTTAGGAGCAAATTATATGCTCCACTGCATTTTCAAACAGCCGTGGATACTCAATTAGTAAAAACTTCCTCATTTGTGCTAGTGCTGCTTTCATTCCTATTTTTAAAATTCATTTACAAAAAGTATTCCCAGTAATTTATTTCGAAGCATCCGTTATGTACAATGATTGCTTCAATGATTTTGTGGATTTATCTTTCCTGTCGTGAAATGAGGCGTTAAACAAAAATACAAAAATGCGTTTTACTAAAGGTTAAGTTGCTTTCTAATTTCCAGGCTGGAAATTCCAGCATAGAAATCGTATGATTCTGGTTCTGTGGTGGCACAGATTTTATGGATATTTCGTTTTAGTTTAAAAGTATCTCACTTAATATATACAGTAGGAATACTTGCAGTAGGAATTTTGGCAGGTTCTAGCAAAAATAATTTGTCTCTAGCTACATTGGCCTATTGATCAAAATTGCACAGTTGCAATAAAAAACCTGAAATGGATGAATAAATAGCATCCCGAAATATTTGCTGTTGTATTTTGTCAAACGAGCATACTTTCAAAAATCTATGAAAATAGATTGAGTCTTTTGTAAATTAATGGATATAGGTATAGTGAAAACAAATAGATCGTTTCTCTAAGTTTCTATGTTTTCGCTTGCTTTTTTACTTACAAACCTCGCTCGCTCCACAAACAGAGCAAAGCAAAGAGCAACATACTCACGAGGCGATGCAATCATGTAATCAGATCACAATAATTTCTCTGTTGCCAGCAGTCTACTTTTAGAAACATAAATTTGTTCACGTCCTAATCTAGATTAGATTATTTGGCCTGTCTTTTTTCCGAGTGGGGTTGAGTTGGCATTGCAACGAATTGTAAACTTGCAGTGAAACGTTGCATGCTGTGTGCGCATGCAGAGAAGTTGTCGCTGGGGCTTAGACCCTCGCATACTTCAGCCCTTATTACATAACACCATTAATTCAAATACGCGACAAATTGAAAAAAAATATGCTTTTTCCGGTTCAATTCTTTATCACTTTACAGAAACTTGTGAAAGCTGCTACGAGCAAACAAACCACGCACATTTTTTTCTCTCTTCGTTTCCCGTTTAGCCAGCTTTGTGGACGGAAATAAATAATTAAAATTGTATTTAGCACGATAACTTTCAGTAATAGTCTTGCGCTGTAAGACATTAGCTAGGTGATTGTGAGTGGTGTACTGTAAAAAGTACATTTGTAGCGGAACTGTTTTAGCGTGAGAGCATTATTTAACATTTATGCTATGAGTTTGTAAGAGGTTTATAGTTTATCTCTAGCTTGTGAAACGTGAAGTCTTTTTCAGTTGTTAGTAGATAACGCTATTCTTCTTCTGCAGCATGCACCCGTAAAAAATTAAAAACGAGCTATAAATTCTTCAAGATGAGACGTCAAGATTGTGTGAATAGATCCGGAAGTTGTTTCCGCAAGCATGTAACATTACAAAGTAAATGGCATTGTTATCTTCTTCTCCAGGAAAGGTTTATTTAACATTTATGCTATGAGTTTGTAAGAGGTTTATAGTTTATCTCTAGCTTGTGAAACGTGAAGTCTTTTTCAGTTGTTAGTAGATAACGCTATTCTCCTTCTGCAGCATGCACCCATAAAAAATTAAAAACGAGCTATAATTTCTTCAAGATGAGACGTCAAGAGTGTGTGAATAGATCCGGAAGTTGTTTCCGCAAGCATGTAACATTACAAAGTAAATGGCATTGTTATCTTCTTCTCCAGGAAAGGTCTAGCCGGGTGTGACAGGATGCGCCGGTTCGGCTAAAACCGGGCGGATGCTAGGAAAAGGCTTTGTTTAGAGGAGTTTTGTCGTTAACAAAAAAAACTTGGAAATTACGCTAGAATGTTGATGAAAAAGGAGGAAGTAGAAGGAAAATTGTCTTAGCCAGAAGTTGCATTTTCTCCACACGTACCTAAAAGCCACTATCTGTCTCGTGTGGCTCTCAATTGCATTATAGTGCTGCTTAGATGCCAAAGGTGGACAGAAATCGAGGGGAATGGAATGGTTTTCTTGAAAAGTTGACAATACTTGACTCTACTATCTTAGAGAGGGAGGACGAGTAGGAAAGACAATAAATAAATTCTTCGACTTTTTTTGACAGCTCGAAAAGAGCAGATAAAGATGATGTCAATACAAGTTGACAAAACGGAGGGGAATATTCGTTCAAGCGCAACCTAGTACGATTTACGATACTCGGAGGACACACTCAAGTAACAGAGTAGCACGGCAGTACAAATCGTGCAGCTTTTTCCTTTGTTTTTCTATTTTGGTCGGAAAGCTTCTCTTTTACAACTGCGCACGTAGTTTAGCTTCTTATATGCATTTTTAAAAAAAAATTCATTATTTCTCTGAAAAAGCTGTGCTAAATATATAGTTAAGCCGGTTTGAAGCAGTTTGCGTGGTTTCCGGTTTCTGGACTATTGAAAAATTGTATGCGAATTAATGTTTTGTAGAATGCCAGGATGTATAGGTATAGACTATAGACACACGACAGAGATGAGAATTGGATGAGATGGAGAGAGAAGAATGGGTTGTGATTTTGATTGATGAGCCACGTTATTAGCTTTGGCTTCATTGTCGTGAAACAATATACGACCAATATAATATATACATATTTTTATGTGTTAAGTATTATATGTGCTCACAAGCACATTATGATGCATTTTGTGTAATAAAATTAATTAAGCAACATTTACAGAATGCACCTTTCAGGCAGGATGTCTGAATGAAGGACAGTCAAAATCTCTTCATGACTGCTGCACGTGAACTCAATGATCATTTTTCTGGAATGCGACGTTAATGAGATTCTGCAGATCAGTGAGCAATGCATGATCCTAAAAGATAAATGGAAGATTTAATTGGGAAAACTCTTGCAGAACTGCACTATTGACCTTTCTATTTCACCTTTGTCAGTGTCACTCTTTATACATCAGACTTTTAAGAGATATTGAGGTATAGCTGTAAAATTTAAACCACAAAACAAAAGGGTTTAGTTTGCAAAAGCATCATAGTCATGAGTCATGGCTTTTGCTGGTTTCAGTTTCCTCCCCCATTTTCCCTGTAAAAATTTGTTAGACAGTTGTGCTAATGCGGTCTGGCTAGTTTTTCTCAGTTTTTAGATTGTTAATTTGTCAAAAGTTCTCCATCGTGCATTAATCCTGCCACAATGTACTTTAGTTCCATTCCCGTTCTCCCTTCTGACTTCACTTCAGTGTACTGCCGTGGCGGTTAGTTAGTGATAAATAGAAATAACTGCTTTCTATTATGTTGCCATTGTGAAATAAACAAAGCTTATTTTGGGTTTCAACCCCTCGTCCTCCTGCATGCGGTGTTACTTTCACTTATTCATGGAGAAGGAGAGCTATGCATCTGTATCTCGATCTAACCCCTTTGCGCTTCAACTAATGTAAGTATAGTGCGTCGAGAAAGAAAATGTAATTATACGGACTGGAAATGATTAGTTGCAGAGGAGGATATTCCATAACAAGTGATTCCTTGTGGAGTGCTGTGGGCTCCTTTTCCCTCCAAGACAGTAAAAAAAGTCGTATCGACGAGTTTCTATAGCTTCTGTTGTCCAATAAATTAACAAAATACCTTGCTAAAAGGCTGTATTAGCTACTTGGGAAAATGTGGAGGTAATTCCCCTACGTTAATAACAACAGTAAAAAAAGATTATACCGATAGTAAATAAAGCGTACATACAAAATAAGGGACAAGGAGCTACAGGAAATTAGCAACAAAAGTTAGAAATCTGCCGAGTGTTAGCAGACTGCAGGAGGGAAATAGGGAATGCGTGCAAGCCCACTATTCATTATTTTGCACACCCTACATGCCATCTAAATGTCCAAGTTGTGACACCCTTTTAAGGAGTGAGCGCGCTCCAAAGTTGGGGGCCAAAGAATATCGACTTCTAAAAAGGCTGGTGGTAGTTGGTTGGTAGTTTGGTAATTTAATCAGGAATGAAAATCGCTTTACATTCTCCCTTCTACACTACTTCCAATTTTGCAAGTTGCCATCCGGAAAAATATATTTCTCTGTGTGAGCCTGTGTGACTTCTATTCGTGAGGAATATTTCACCGCCCACAACAGGATAATTGTACTTTATGAGCGATAATAACATGTTTAACGCTACAGCGCAAAAATGTTTTTTGCATGGCAAGTGAAATCTGAAGGAGTGCAAGGAGGACTGGCCTGGCCTCGTACAAAAAGACAAAGACAAAAGCCAAGAAAAGGCACTCGGTGGAGCATATCCTCTCTTGAGTCATTCTCTCTGGTTCCGGTTCGCATTCCTATTACTCATCTTGAGAGAACTCAGAAATTTAGCAAAATAAAATATAAATTCCGTGCCCACAAGCATATAGAATGAGTGATAATAGGGAGCGCGCGCCACCGCCACCGCCACCACTTCATTCCACTTTCCCAGTGTAAACAGCACCGCTGCACTTTCCACCAGTACCAGTGCAAGCCACATCACCAATTCACCACCCATTCTCTCAGCAGTGG
>JAHZND010004820.1:0-12089 GCA_027744115.1 Acrocyrtus sp. NNG-2020 | reverse complement strand
TTTTGACCCATACAAGTACACAGCTTGTCTCTCTTCCTGGTTTTCTCGCTAGAAATAATTTTTATTTCTTGTGTTTGGGTTCTCCTCACTGGCAGCACGACGTTCCGCTGGTCTCTTGTGTTTGATAATCAATCGGAACTCATTGAGGCGGAAACGTTGATAGAGTGGAAATGTGAAAATGCGGGCGCCACGGAAGTGACGGATTCAGCAATGAATGAAGAAGCATGATGCCCAGCAACAGTAACCCCAAAAAAATAAGAGTCTTTACACTCGCTCCTCTCTAGTATAAGTAAGTTCAGATTCATTTATTATTATATTTTTTTTGAAGAAAGATGGGAACTCGAATAAGTGATTTAGTGAACTGTGGTGTAACAATAAGAGAAAAAAATGTGCTTTGTATAGGATTGGGGACTGCACGTTATCCAAAAGTTATTATTTCTGTCATTTCTCCATACATAATAGCTGAACTCTGTAAGACCCTCTCTCTCTGGTAGTAAAAAAAAGTTATTGTAGGTTAGAATAGGAAATGAATAGCTCGCGTCGGGCAAAACATAACATACGTTACACATCAATACCTTGTACCTTCGGCAACAATGAAGGGGAAAAATGCTACTGAAACTATTTAGCCGCATCACACCATTCACCATAAAGCCATAATGTAGCCTTGGAACTGGGCTGGGGTGTACAAAAGTAATGTATGGTGACATGACATAACCCCTATTGAATTTGTGTTGGATTTTCGGCTTCATGGCTTCAGTTCGATTTTGGTATAATAAGCTCTTTTGAAAATCAATTTATGAAGGGCAGCGAATATATTTTTTTTGAAGAGAGTGAAAAACAGGGAGAGGATCGAAAAAGGGGAGAAAGGAAGAAATCAATTGAAGGAAGAAGAATCACAGTCGGAGATATCTCTCTTGTATTTCTCCTTATATGCGTATCAAATCCAAAAAAATCGTAAATCTTTTTCCATTTCCATTGATCCTGTATAATTTTTTTTCTCCTTTTTTTCCAGCTCATCCTGATCTGGTTTTTTCGTTTGTGTTTGTTTATCCTGTGACTTATTCTACCGTGTGGGTTTCTCCTCTGTAAAAAAAATCTTCCTTATCCATTCCTTGCAAGCCAGATTTACTGTTTGGAGTGCACCAGGCCAAAAGGTAGAACCTTGCATTTCACCTAGATATATGCCTGCCTTCCAATATTTTGTAGCCGCATTGCATTAACTTGGAACTTTTTACACCAGAAAAAAAATATATCTTCTTTTTGGAATTAAATGGGCTCGGCAACTTTTTAAACTTGAGAAAAAAACCTCAAGGCAGTTTTTTAGGCAGTATCGATTAATCGATCCATATCGGAGTAAGAGGATTTGACGAAGAAAAATAGTAATCGTTTTGGATGCACTGTGAAAAAAATATCTCTCACCAATTATCTCTGACGCTGCTGAAATATATATATTTTTCAACTCTTTTTAATCCTTATCAACCTGAAAGCTAAACATGGTGCTGTAGGTGATTAAATGGGAGCATTTTAGTCTCGCCACGGATAAGTTGATGGAAATGACTGTATGCACCGGTTTACGTGTTTGAAAACGTGAATCATTAAAAAAAACTGGGATGCCTTGGAGGGTATTTCCTCCTTTAAAAATGTACGACCTGCTAGATATATTTTTTTCCTTTTTCCACCTCTTCTCCCAGCACCCTAATTTCTTCCAGTGTACTGTTTTTATTATACAATTTGTTTCGATTCGATATACGATTGCTATCATCGCAGCGTAAGGAGAAATAAGAGAGGGAAGGAAGAAGAGACACAGAAGATCTCTGTAATCAGATAGAGATAAACATAATTTTGTAAAAAAAAAGTTGTCTGGCTGTTGTTGCTGGTGGAGGTGCTCGGTGGTGCTCCTCTGCCTCTTTTGCTTCAATGATCACTGATAAAATAAAAGGCTTCAGTTCAATACTCAGCTCAGAAAATGGAACCCGCCCATCCCTAACCATCTATCTTTCCAGCTGATATTCAGATTAGAAAAACGCAGTCAGAAGCTGCGTTATTAGGATCAATCAGATAGTGACGGTGGTATGGTGGCGCGCTCGTATCCAAAAGTTCAGTTAGTGCAGATTTGAAGCAGAAAAGCAAAAAAAAGGTTTTTCAAAGGGAGGCAGGATTTATTTTTTGTCGGAGGAGTAAATCAAATCGAGTGGATTTTTTTAAATGAAATGAATGGAAATGATAGATTTTTTTCTCTACTCCTTTGTGAATATCAAGTAACAAAGTATGAATCACTCACACACGTAGCTGGCTCTATACCTACTTCACTTCCCTAAACACTTTTGCTTGCGATTTGATTATAGAGTACAAAAACAGACATAAATGATAATAATAAAAAACCCCCGCATGCAATTTTATTATAGAGCGGGTAAAAATATCCCTTTCTGCTTTTACTTTCGGCACTAATACTAATGCTACTCCACACAGTGCATCGTTTTCTCTGCATGGATTGATCACAATCATCACAATCATCAGCAGTGTGTGATCAGCGAGAAGAAGGAGCCTTGATAAAAAGGCCATTTCTCTTCTCATCTCTCAGCCCCATTATTATTATCATGGCCTGTTATAAAGTAAGAGAAGAATATTTTCCCTGTAGGGGACTTCTTTTTTTTCCTGGTGTACAATATGGGGCACAATGAAAAGGTTTCAAACTGAGATTTCAATTGCCACGCGACCCACTACTTCTCCCATATTTTTTTACTTCCTCCCTCTCTTCTCCTTCTCGTCCTTCCTTACTGAAAAAAGGGAGGGAGTGCATTTTTGTGCTTTTTTGGTAATAAATTCAGTATGTGCATATGACAAAGTACGCCTCATCCCTATATTTGTCCCAATTTTGTGGAGCAGCCCTGTCATCTATAAAGCATAGTAAAAATCTGGAAATAAAAGTGGCTGGTGGAAAAAGCTATAAAACTCTATTATAAATCTATATTACTTGAAAACCACTCTTATTTCCCTGTGTGGACTAGTAATGTCACCGCCAGTGTTCCCCAGATGAATTTTTACGAGAACGGGAAAAAAACTCTTGAAAAAAAGATAAGATTACTACGTAACGTATGCATCAAGCATCAGTGCAACTTTTTTTTTCCTTTTTTTTAAATGCTTCTTCTTCCCATTAGCGGCGCATGGTTTTTTCGACTCATGAAACTTTCCTCACTTGGATAAATAAAGATAATACGCATAGTTCGGAATTATCCCGGCATTCATAAAGTCTCACTTGAGTCCACACACAGCAGTAAAGCACCATATCAAATTATTACGGTGTAGCGGACACATGCATACGGACGTACAGAACATTGAGCTTTGAGCTTTTTTTAAAAAAATATACGACGATCTTCTCTAGTAAGGCAATGAAAGATTTCAGCTTGTCTGGTTTAATGAGTGAGAGAGTTTTTAAAATGGGTAGAGAGTAGAGAGCATTTTTTTATATTTTTTTTTACTAAAAGTTGGCTTTGGTGGATATCTTTCCCATATCGGGCCTGACGAAAGTAATAGCCTCTGACAAATGAGTAGTGAGCTCCTGCACACTTTTACTTTTCATCGGGAAAGTGTAGAAGGGTGATATGGTGGAGTCGGAGTCAAAGTAAGCAACTTCTTTTTAACTTAATTCATTCATTGGGGTTGAAGGCGGATTGTGTGATACTGATGATCAAGCTCACTCTTTTTTCCTCCCTAGTTGGATAATTGCATCTATTCCATCATAATATCAGTTAGTGAGTAAAATGTACTTTCTGCTTTTAGACTTCCTAAAACCAACCACTCGGCACTCACTGCAAATTCATTTTTTTTGCTTTTGGGCTTTTTGATAACAAGCCTTATGGGACTAACTTTTTCCTCTTTCACTTCTCCACTTTACCAAAACTTTTATTTTTTGCTTTCTGCACTCTTTCAATTTTGGTAGTTTTTTTGTTTTAAAAAAAACTGCAAAAGAGAGGGATTTCCCCCTTTCATTCATTCATTTCGTATGCCACTGCTGACGACTACATTTACCACAGACGATAAAACAATATTATTACACTCTTTCTGGATAACTGTTCCAGCTTTTTAGTACGTCCCCAATCCCCACTCACTCAGAACACTATGACAGAAGCACACACGACAATAGAGAAAAGCCAAAAGTCAGTGAGCCATGATGAGTCTCCACGGCCAATCCATCGTGCTAAACACGTCAGCGGAAAAAAAATCCTAAATAGACACATTTCACATTTCTCCCACTCGTAACCCGAGCCCTACTCATTTTCAGATATGCTTAATGCTACAAAGTGACTTTTTGCAACGAAAACAAAAGTCTCATAGTCAACTTCGCAGCAATAATTTATATTTTTATTCTTGTCCCTTCTCCTTCTCCCATCCCTATTTAGTCATTAGAAGCGAATGCCACTTTAAATGGGCTTTCCTCATCGTGCTACATTAGCACATAAAAGAAGGCTATAGGGACACTCTAGACTTTCTGTAATTAGGACATTTTAGCGGATACACTCACGCAATATTTTTTTCTCTTCCGGGAGAGTATATTTTGTACTCCGCCAAAAAATATAATCTGTGCTACCCCGTAAAAGCCAAATTGACGTTTACTCCAATAAAAATTTTTTTGGTTGAATGAAGATCGATTATCTTTAATGGATGTCATTGTTTGCCTTCTCTTGTGTCTTTCCAACTGTAGCGTGCTCTCTGGCTGATGATGATGATGCTGATGCTGATGAGAATTATGTGTACAATGGGTAGAACTAAATCGTGTGAATTACTCTGGCTAGATAATGCCTCACCGTTTTCTCCGGATTCTCTTTTGTCCTGTAAATCTCCATGCCTAATGCCATGCCATGCCTAGAGCTATAGAAAAGGAAGGCTTTTTATGAGTGCTTTTCTAACCGGAGAAAATTGTCACAATGCTTACAGCTCCAAAGTTCTCCAGCAGTTTTTTTGCGTATTCACTATTTTTTGTCAGGAGAGGAGCAAATGAATGATACATTGTCAAAAATAAACTTTTCTTTCTGCACGATGGGCGTTATCCCATAAAGTGCGGAGCATGCATATGGTAAATAGAAAGATTCTATTTTTTTTCCTTTTTTCTACATCAACTTCTATACCGGAAATCCAAAAGCCATTTACCTTTCCCATGTAAATGCATAAATGAATCTTTGCATTCACATCCACGTACCTAAGTTCCCATTACAAAATAAAATGTTGGGTTCCCTCTCAGCCAGCCCCGGCATAAATAAACTTACAAAAATGTATGCTCTTCAGCTCGAAAAAAATCTTTTTATCCGTGTAACATCAATATCCTCCTCCTCATCATTATATTTTCTCCATTCTTATATTTATTTTCGCATAAGTGAGGCGCGACTGCTGGGTGACAAGAGATGGATGGCTGTTTCAAATGGATGAATGCATATGCATGTAAAAAGGTTGTTGTCGTGGATGTAGCTCATGATGTGCCTCTCTCTATGGATGAATGATTAATGTGTCATTTTCTTTCTTGTGCTGGTAGCTACTACATAATAATATTCCTACGCCTGCCTCCGCATATGACTATGACTCTGCTGCTGATGGCGCTTTTGAGAATAAAATGCTTCTAGGAGCACTGAGCTACTGAGCACTCTTCTCTGTTTTGATGTTCTGTTCAGTGGCTTTGTTTAGGGGATGTGTGATGTGCGTAAAGTGATGTGTAAACAAAGCACCATCATAATAATATCCACCATCCACCTAACAATTTATTTCGCTGCAAAAACCACGCCAACACCATCAACCATAATACCAGCCAGCACCAGTTTACTCCAACAACAACTGTAACTCTTCTTGTACCAGATGCATCTTCGTACCCATTCAAAAACACGTTTCATCATAAAAATATGTCCCTTCATCATTTTCCACTCTGTACATATTTCTAATTCTGAGGGAGTCACTTCACTGCCACGACCACTACTCTTCTCCTTTCTGTGCCGATTGTCAACACTGCCGTCACCTACAACACAGCCTAGCCTCGCTTCTCACAATGTAGCTGAGGTGGGAATAGTGTCTGATTGTATCTATGTTGTATGAGGACTTTCTTTTTGCTTTTTACAATAAACCCGTTCCTTTTGTGTTCTCAAATTTTTTTTTGTTTGCATGATGCATTATCTCCGTTTTTCGCTACCAGGTAGTTCAAAAAAAATGCTATAGCTATCCTGTCACACTTCCTTATTCATACACCCGAATCGCGTTTAAAATAATCCACGAAAAAATATATATCAAGTTAAAAACCTGCTGCTTCGCTTTGCATGACATAATCACTCTTATTTCAACTTTTAATGATTCCCTAACCTCCTGACGTGAGCAGTTACACACCTGAGAAAAAAATATATAGAAAAAACCATTCAAAGCAGAATGTCAATTTATTCAGGATCATTCATCATCTCTTGTCATGTCTGTGTAGCGCCAATATAACAATAATATTTATTTCTGTCGCCCGTCAAAACGCGTCGTAGTGTGAGTGTCTCTCACATTGTTATAGCTGCCTCCCATTTTGCTCATTTCTTCGGTGTTTCTGCCCGCAATAAATAAATAGGCAGAGAATACGACTACAATTTGTTTTTTTTGCAGTGTGTTGCCACCAAACAGTCGATCAAATGATTAATGCATTGTGACAGTCCTGCTGTTTTTACCTGCAAAACTGTTCAAAGCTGTTCCATTGCTGCACGTGCTCTTCGCCCAAGGAGGTAAATGAGAGAGTGCCATACTGAACAATGAAAATCATTACGGGAATGTGAGCACAATGCCAAAAGCGGAATATATTAATAGTGCGATTTTCCACCAGGCATCCTCTGATGAGCTAGAGCACACACAAACAAACCCAAATTAAAGGATTCGCCTATTCACTCACTTTGGGCAAGAAAAAAAAGGGTTTGTCTTTTCCAAACAAAGGCTACGGCTGCACTCGTACTCACAGAAAAAAATGGCATAGCGAGCTAAACATTCCTAGCAGCCTTTTTTTCCACATCAAATAATAAACATGTTGTTCAGAAACGCGCTAGAACGAAAAACATCGGGTTTTTGGTGAGTTATTTGAGATATGATTAGCAATATGCAGTGAAGAGAGAAAATCTCAACTTACTCCACTCCACTCTCTCTTCAGGCTTAATATGAAGCTGTACTTGAGTGAGCAAAATCGCAGCAGAAAAAAAGTCACAAGTGGTCTGGTAGTTATTATAATACGAGCCAAAGTGCTTTTAATATGATCCTTGTTACGTGTAATGTGTGCGTAAGCTTTCATGATCATCTCTACACAACAACCCTTCTCCTTCTCCTGTCATAACGACTTTGATTTTGAGCCCTGTCAGGAGAAAAGGCAGAATTCCAATGTAGCATGAAAACGTTAGCTTGTCTGCTACCAGCAACAGAAAAGCTATTCATCTTTTTCTTCCGAAACCGCTTTTGTCTATACTGCCACCGTACAAACATCCTCATCATTGCCGTTATTACCACCATCATAATCATCAGGGGAAAGAGCACCAGCAGCAGCTGGCTCTTTAAAAAAACGGAGGGATATCCCATTTTCAAAGTTGTAGTTAACTTGCAACCATCCATTTAACCATTCTCATTCCAATATGCAAGAGAAATAGCGAGTGCAAGAACGAGGGAAAAAAGCAGCAGGAACAGTAGCTGAAATCTTTTCCTTACCAATTCATCATTTTTCATTTACTTCACAGACGTCCCATTCCAACCCATTCATTCACTCATTCGAGTGCTGTTATTATGAGGGAGCTTATTTGCATTTCAAAAAAAAAATTCCACGCGTAAAAAACGCACAGGCGGTAAAGAGCCTGCCATTTAGTCATTCATCGTCTGCATAACTTAGAGCAGCTCCGACTCTGAGACTGAACTAATCCTTTTAATCATTTTGATACTCCAGAGAAACATGGATAGTTTGCCGTCTGTCGCGGACGATTCAGACTCAAAGTCAAAGGAAGAGTTGGAACATGCGTAGGCATATTATTCAACCAGCAGTTTTTTTATGTCAGAGAAAAAAACTGCAACTTTGGTAGCGAATTGGTACTGCTGCTTGCAAATGCAAATGTCACAAAAAATGATGTAAAGTTGGGCTCATTCCTTTTGAAGAGGGAGACGCAGCAACAAGCAAGCCAACTAAGATTTTTTTTTCTCTCGGGCTTTATTGACTTTTCTGCGATGCATATTAAAATATTTTAGATGGGATGCACATGCATTTTCTAGCTCTACTCCATTCACTTTATCCCACGCAGGGACACTTACAGTTACACAATGTTGAGTTTGTCAAGCTTCAGTACATAAATCTGACGTGTCATTTAAGTAGAAATTGTTAAATTCGTAGGTAAACAGTGAAAATGTCGAAGCAATTTACTCGTTTGCTTAGTATGTCCATAGGAAATGAAGAACTTTATAGATCTCGCGAGGCTGGGGGATGACTCGCTCCCCTTTTTCTCCGAACTCAATTCTTTCCATCTGTGGCTTGGACATCAAATATATTGCAGTGATCACCTGAGCCTAATAATATTTTCCCTCCCGTCCGTGCTATGAGAATAACGATGAGTACGATTTTCAGGAACAAATGGGAAAATACCCAAGGTGTGGTGGGCACTTTAGACGCAGTTCTAAAAATCTGAAAGTCATGCAAGTTTATTATAATCCTTGTGCAAACTGAACAATGAGCAAACAGTAGAAAATGTTTTCTCCGGTCATATCTTATGCAGCTCTGACAGTTGGAAAGACATACGTTGTTTACACAGTATGTCTTTGCCGTACAATAAACTTATAAATAAAAATCATACGCGACAAAATTTTCCTACTGCATGCTAAAATATCTGTGGACTTGCAGTTTGTCGTTGGACTTGCATTGTGTGACAGTCTGTTGTTATAAAACTGTCAAAGTTAACAACAAACTGGAATGAAAACCGGATAGGGGCATAATAGTAATAAATTCTACAAGAATAGGTAGATTTTTTCTCAGTCCTTGGACGACGTGGTCGTCGCTCGCCACGTCAGAGAGGTACTATTTATGCATGCACCATTTACCTAACTCATACAAAGATGCTGAAAAAAATATTTTATTGGTTTACTGTGGAAGATGCGATGTTGGACAATAGCGCTGTCAGTGGGCTTGCTTCGAAGGCAAATAGCGATCAAGCTAAAATCATTTTTACTCTATTGTCAAAATTGTTAAGGAAGTTTGAAGGTCAGAGAGAAATCAAATACTTGTGTGGACCATAATTCCACTGAAGGTTTAGTTTATGATAGCCGGCTACAAATATATGAACAATGTTTGTAATTTAATACGAAACGGAAAAGCCACAGAGAAGGAATATGAGAGACGTAAGCAATAACAAGACATAGATGCAGACGCTAAAAAATTGCTCCGTGCGTATTTGTGCTGATCTGTTGTTTTCAATCAATTAAAAGTGCTACGGAGCAGTTCTATATATAATGAATAGCTTTGACGACGAAAAATCATGTATAAGGAAATTCTAGGTATACTAAATGGAAAGATGGACAGTTGGAATTCTAAAATTGCAAGGTGCGAGTACAAATAGGGAAGCAGGTCTACCTATTGAATGAGAAAAATATTAAATTATCACTGGAAATTTAATTATATAGTAATTAACATAGTCTGTATTAAACTCGTTTAAATTTTTCGCTGAAATAAATGTCTCACTCTCTAATGGGAGAAAGCTCAAGGTACAGCCACAAAGTATAAGTACGGATTGCTTGAAATCTACAGAGCAGGGTAATAAATAACACACTTCTCGGCGTACACAAATGCTCAAACAGTAGGAGGACATCGCTTTTTTATCATCTCCTGCTCGTAATATTACATACAACATGTGTGGGAATGGCACTCTCATCGTTTTCATTCCACTCTTTTAGTAAATATATTCATATGCATGTTGGTTCATTCAACTAACAAAATTTTTTCGATTGAGATTTCTCCACGGGAGGCCTTCCATGCCAAATTATTAAAGTAGAAAACTCCAAAAAAATATTGGATTACACACGTTTAAACAGCATGTTTGGATGATGATTACCATCGATTATTTACTTCATAAAAAAATCAAAGAAGAGGGCAAAAATTTTCAAGTTCTGGTCCTGTTTTTGCTCATTATTTACCTTTTTGATTAAGTATTTTAGCCAATTTGCAGTCAAAAACTGCTAGAATGATGCAGGATGGCTTTTTTATGCAGATGGATATATGCGCTGGGCTCCAGCGAAATGACTTGGAATTACTTGAAAAATTAAAAGCAATCTGCGACAAGACAGGAGCAACATTTATTTCGAAGAGCTATAGAACAATCCACCTGCCAACTATATCCTTTTTGAAGAGCCGAGCCGAATAAAATATATTCATGATTTTCAACTATCATCACAAAGACGATTTGCGATGGATAGTTCAGGTAGGTAGTAGGTAGTGGATAACGACAGAGAGCCACCACGAAAAAGTTGAGAGGGAGTAGTAGTCGGCTTGCAATACAACGAGTCCAATTTTTACATGTAGAAGGGTGAATTATATGAAACTTCTGCAGCAAACTGATTTTTTACTTAAACTCTCAGCAAAAAAAAATTTAAAATCGTTTATGGGATGTGAAGATGCTCGTACACTTATAAAAATATAATGAGAGTTCTGGGTGAAGGGAGTAGAGAATAATGAGCGGTTTTGTTTTTCAAGACGTAGACAGATATTCATATGCCTAAAAACGATGCTCACAGAAAAACAAAACCTTTCCCATTGCAAATTGTGAGGGCTGTGGCTGTACGCTATAATAATGCTGGTAAACGCGTATCCTCAGGTTGACTTCAGTTGATGCGGATGATGTTGCATCCCTCGTTAGTGAAAAGTGATGCATGCGCCAATAGTACTTACTACATTCAGCTGTGCATAGATAATTTTATAAACGATGTAGAATTCAAAACCAAAAAGGATGGTAAAAGGCCGTAAGACACAGCTCACCTTTTGGATACGTCGTCAATCAGATTCGAGTACTATCACCTTCCACACAGGATACACCTTGTGCTCTCAAATAATTTGCAAAATTGCAAGGTGGAAACCACCATTGTACCGATTTGTGCTAAAAACTGGAATAATATGTATTCAGTCCTTGCTATGCTTAAAATTGCGGTTAATTACTCTAATTAAAAAGATAATTGCTTGTTAGAGGGCCACGAAACTGGATGTTTGCATAACATATTATGACACAGAAGTACCGTGAAAAATCTAAATATTCCGAAATTGTCTCACCAATTAAATACAACATCGTGCAAATTATATTGTATAAAGCTATAACATTTTTTGCACCTCTCTAACTCTAACAGCGGCATTATAATACCTGTTTACTTCAGGTTTAAAACACTTATTTTCAGCAATTAAGTTGAAAAGTTGCAGTTTTTGAATTAGGGTGCTATTAGCTTTTCCAATTAACATTGTGGATCTGTCTGCACATTCACCTCAACGCTTGGAGTGCTTTTTAGATGCTCACCATTCGTCATGAACTTCACTTCACGTTCTTTCTCCTATAATGAGAATATTTACCTTAAATGGCAGTATCGCAGTTTAAAATCTTCATCTTTGTAGGGAGGAAGTATGCACTGCTTTGCTCTGCTACACGTACTTGAGCACAGCACTATAATTTTAATAGCATGCATCACCAGTTCAGCTGAATTGGAAAAACAAGTTTTTGAGAGTATGTAAAAAAAATTATTGCGCGAAAATAATAATAATAATAATCCTTGCTCATTGTGTTAACTTTCATAACGGATAGAGAATCGTTACAATATGATTAAGATATGAAAACAAAATAGTGTAGCATTTCACACTATGCTAAGAAACTGCTAAGCGCTCATTCTTTTGATATATGTGGACAGGGAGAAAATCGCCTTTTCTCTCTTTTCCAAGTTTTTTGCAGACAGACTCATCCGAATTTGGTCACTGTAGGTTTTACGGCAAACTGATTTTTCAAAATAAATTGTATACGTATGCGTCATATACCCGAGAGCGACATAGCAAAGAGGAACGTGATTAGCTCGAAATTGCTCTCGTACAAAAAAAT
>JAHZND010004819.1:0-10127 GCA_027744115.1 Acrocyrtus sp. NNG-2020 | reverse complement strand
AAAACTATGAGACCAAAAATATATTCCTCGGAGGTATCAATCTGGCTATTAATCAGTTAGTATTACTACTCAAATTTCGTTTTGCGAAGGTTGTCGGGCAATTCAAGATAAATAATGGTAAACGAGAAAAATAGCTTTATTTAATTGTTTTCCACAGCCAACGCCGACGGAAATCATAAATGGCCACTAAGACGTATAGTAAAAGATAATAGCCGCTCATTAAAATTTTGCACATAAGTTTAGTATTGAAAATTGACGTAACGTCATCCATCAATAATATCTAGAGGCCAGCGGTTTTTTTAACAAAATTTTCGAAATTACTAAATTGCATTCTTCAAATAACTGACTTTTATTTATAAATTGTATTTATCAAGTTTTATCTATAGTTTAATTACTCGCTATAATTATTAGCATATTTTTTACACCAGCTTAATTTAATTTATTTTCATCGTTTAATTTTATGAGAGAAAATGCGCTAGCTGCTGCAAATGTATATTTGACTTTCCAAGTTCCGATGCACAGGTCTAGTGAGAACTTGTACAGCCGCATTGGAATAGGCGTTGTAAATCCGAGAGGAATCAGCTCACTCCCATAATTTTGAACTTTGAGGAGAATGACAATCTGGGAAACGGCACAATGCTTACCGCCCAGCTTCCTATAGTCAACTCCCGTAATTACTGGAACGTTGTTAAGTTTAATGTTGAAGAACTGTTTTGTCAAAACAATTTTAAGTTTGTGAGAGTACATGGTTGTTCGGTCCGATGTTTGGATCTCCTTCCATCCCCCATATAGAAAGCTCATATTTTCCGTCCCCATCGGTGGGCACATTGTAAGAAAAACACTGGGCGTTGTCAACCGCCGGAGGCTGCTGCACACTTGTTTGTGCGACGCTACTGAACAATGATTTTAAAGTTCCATGTACAGGTGCCACAGCAAGTATAAGGGAAAACTTTTCTAATTTTAAGAGGATCTGAGTGAAGTCGAGCGCAATGTGCGTCAGACAAAAAGGTTGAGTTTCCCATTTCAAAATCATCGCCTCCCAGATTCACCGCATACACAGTGAAGTTTACTCCTGAGGTTGAATCGATAACAGAATTACGGCACAGAACGCCAGAATTCGCATAGAGCGCGTTGAGACGCCGGACATTTCCAAATTCGGAAAAGATGTCGTCGGCGCACTCTGCAAATTTTTTAATGAGAAAGTTGGAGGTTCGTACAACGTTTTTCGCTAAGTAGAGAAATTATTTTCATTAAACTTATTCTTACCGTCCGTTTCCTTACTGCACTCCTTTAAAACCACATTGAATTCGCAACCGTCCAATTTGCATGCTTTCGCGTCGCCTTTATACTGGCGGCAGTGGAGTGCGTCCCTGAACTTACTTACTGAGAAGGCGCTTACAATTCCTGTTCCGTCAGAGTATCCCAACGTCCCGAAACAAAAGTCGATAAGCATCCTCTTGCCGTGTACGTGAATTGGGCTTGAAAATCCAAGCGGAGTTAGCTCCTTCACGCCGTCGCTAACTTTAAATAGTACAACAATTTCGGCTAATTGGCAGTCGCGGGACGCTAATCGAAACCAGTCAATTGCCGGCACAACAGTAACGCTGTTTATCTTAATGTCGAAATGCTAAAAATAAAAACAACTTTAACATTTTACAGCGCAGCAGTTTAATTTCAGCTAAATTTTTTTGTTACCCTTTTTAGCACAGCTTTGTAGCTTGGTTCCAGTCCCAAAAAGGATAGCTCGTAACTTCCGTCCCCTTTAAGTGGGGAATAGTAACTCACGCACCCGCTTTGGCCCGTTGGCGAATTTATACCGACGTAATTACGAGCACGTCCATGACAAGTAATTTTTGAAGCGGTACGCAGATTTAAAAAGTCCACGTAGAGATTGCTTGCATCAGCCCCATAAACTACCATCCTTGTTTTGTTATTATATTCAATAGTAGCTCCGCAGTTGACCGAATGTATCAACTGGCCTTTCGCAATGCACGCCGGATTATTTCCGGTATAGCTCTGGCAGAGAACACCTCCATCCGCGTACCATGCACTTTGCCTCCGGCAATTCCCATATTCCGAGAATGCATTTCCGATTTGACAATCTGCTCTAAAAATGATAGCAGCTTGCGATTATGTTTTATCTGATGAAAATTTTTATAAACAATAGCACCCCTGCCAAGATCATTTTCACTTTCAGTATCTCACCTGCATTTTTTCTGCGCCACACTCCACTCGCAGCTGTCTATCTTGCAAGCAGTTTGATTCGTTCCTAAAGCACCACAACGACTCATGTCGGATACTATAATTTTTTTGAAAGCAAAACAATAATGTAAATAATGGCACTATTGCTTCACTACAGCCTGAGAATGTGGAGCAGCTTACGTATGCAGGGCCCAACATGGCAGTTAGTAATATCAGCATTCCAATTTCCGTCAAGGTCGCAACGTTGATGTCGAGAAGCCCATTTTCCAGGTTCAATCTGGAAGCACTCGTAGTAAAGGTGGCTGAAAGGATTAACTTTTATGTCATTTTTCATAGCAGAAATTAAGTTTGGCTCACTGCTAATTAAAGTACGTTACCAATCGAGAGGATCTGGAACTCCAAACAGTCCTTCCTTGCAGCCTCTCGGAGGAAAGTCTTGAGCGTTGGACAGAAACGGTGCTTCAGCCAGAATAAACTACGCAAATTTAATAGATTTTTAGTTTTCAAAATAAAAATGTCACCGTGTCATATAAACTTTTAACAAATTTTATTACGTACTATAATACAGACAAAGACTCCGTTCATTGCGGAACCTAGGAGATCAATACATTTATCCAAATACTCTACCTGATTGCCAATCCGCTAGTGTTGGTACTATACTTTTGTTCTAGTAAACTTATTGAGCAATTAAAGCTATTAACGATAGACAGGAAATCATTAATTTAATTTTTAGCGGCCTAGACGGAAGTCATAAAAGCAAAAAAATAATAGCTCCCATTTGGATGCACACACGTAAATGGCAATTAAAATCTTTCGCCCTTCATCCCGCATCAAAAATATATACAAATTACACTTTTCTTTATTACTTTTCAACAATTAAAAATTAGTGATAAAACTACAAAATCGAATCCTAATTTTATGGAGCATCAACATAAATTAATTATAAATTATACAATTACACTTTTCTGTCTGCTAACTTACTAACTTAGTTAGGCCTTTCCGCCATGAATCTTTCTGTAATGTAGAACCAAATCACCTTTATGTTTGTAGCTTTTGTCGCAGAGATTACAATTTAGTCTGGTGCTGGAATGTACAGCAGAGTGCCGCTGAAGCCCATAAACAGTAACAAAACGGAGGGGGCACAGCTCACACCCAAACTCTCTCTCCTTATCAGGATTATGAAGTCTTTTCAAATGTCGCTCTAAGCTTTCCGCTGTATTCAATTGATAAAGGCACAATTTGCATTGAAATGGTTTTAGATTCTTATGCTTTTTGGCGTGCCTTCTTAAGTCATCCGCACTGAAGAAAACTTTGGAGCAATCTTCGCAGTTAAACTTATTTTGGCGGTGTATATCGTGAACCCGTTTGATGTGTCCTTTCAAGCCACGAACTTCAATGAATTTTAGACGACAGGAAGTACACGGGTAAACTGCTCTCCTTTCTCCGGTGTGTACTGAAGTAATATGCCGATTCAGTTGACTGTTTTCAAGGAATTTCTTTTCGCAAAAGTTGCAGAAAAATGTTTTCCTCTTCTTTTCGTGAATTCGCCTGTGCATTCGCAAGTCTAGCTCCGTCCTGTATGTCTTTTCGCAAACAGTGCACTGAAATTCCCGTGTGCTTGTATGTGTCCGCCGATGATGGTTGAGGCCTGATTTAGTCAATAAACATTTTCCGCAAATTTCACATTTAAATTTTTTCAGTCGATTTTCATTGTGAGTCTTTAGATGCTCTCGAAGCCTTCCTGCGGAAGTGCTCTCTGATGGACAGAGTGGGCAAAAATAAGGTCGTTCCTTGATGTGAGTTCTGATGTGCTCGTACATGTGGCCAGGATTGCCAAATTGTTTACTACAGAATGCACAAGTGTGTTTCTGTGAAGGGAACGGAGAGTCTGCTGCGGGAATGGTAAGTACGCGGCCCGATCATGTGCACAGCTCAGGCACAGAAAAATTTAAGCCTTTTTTATTCTATTTTGGTTTTGAGTTGGTCGGTTCCGAAATTTACTAGCAGGAAAGGACAATTTTCATCTAATCTGTAGATAACTGCCAAAAACTCAAATAGTTTAATATCTTTTATAATAGTCATTACAAAACCAAACTCAATTAAAAAGTTGCCTAGAGCTAATAAAGCAGCGTAGTACATTAGTGAACAGAAGTAGCACCGCCAAGACCCTTAAAAGTATTTCTATAATAAATCCAACCATCGCTGCAACTAGTCCACCCCCAACAGAATAAATATTACTGCAAAATCTTTTATGCGACATGTGAGAGGTAAAGTTGTCGTACTCTCCTGTTTTCGTAATAATGTTAATAGCTTTAGTTAGGAAAGCCCAGTTTTAGGTACATTTAGATAGAAAATTATGAAAATTAAACGAAAAATTTAGTGAAACAATAGTGAATTGAAAAAAAAACAATTAAGATGAAGCACAGCCATCACTTATACTATATAGTATAAGTGATGGCTGTGGACGAAGGCACTCATTTTTTAGGCAAGATATAAGAGCTAGTAGAATACTACATTAGCTAATTTACTTACAAGAGAAATCTTTTTCCTTATATTTGAAATTCGCAATTTGAAATAGCAAGTCTAGTACACTTTTGCAGGTAGAATTTAACTGCACTTTTTTGGTTTTGAGTTGGTCGGTTCCGAAATTTACTAGCAGGAAAGGACAATTTTCATCTAATCTGTAGATAACTGCCAAAAACTTAAATAGTTTAATATCTTTTATAATAGTCATTACAAAACCAAACTCAATTAAAAAGTTGCCTAGAGCTAATGAAGCAGCGTAGTACATTAGTGAACAGAAGTAGCACCGGCCAGACCCTTAAAAGTATTTCTATAATAAATCCAACCATCTATATAGTATCATACTATATAGTATAAGTGATGGCTCATTTTTTAGGCAAGATATAATAGCTAATGTAGAATACTACATTAGCTAATTTACTTACAAGAGAAATCTTTTTCCTTATATTTGAAATTCGCAATTTGAAATAGCAAGTCTAGTACACTTTTGCAGGTAGAATTTAACTGCACTCGCAGTTTTTTGTAAAACTAATTTTACTCATTTTAATTTGCGATTTAATTACAGACGCCGCTTATCCTGTACATTGACTACATTACGCTCATGGAAAGAGAAGAGAGGCTATTTCAAATATAAGGGAAAAGTGTTTCCCTTGTTAGCATTTTAGAGCTCGTCCATGTCATACCTTTTCATTAGTCTTATGGACCCGAACAGACTGAGATAGAAGAACTACCTCACTAAATCCAAACTCAAATGAGGATACCACACAAAATAGGTATAGATTCCAAGAACCTTTTATATTAATTAACTACCATTCCCCCTCTCACATTGATAACCAATATGAGCAATTCTCCTTCTCGGTGGAATGCAGACAGCTCCAAAACCTAACATTTGCAAAACAGAAATCTAAAGGAAAATCTTTTTCTAAAACAACATTACTAATTTTTTCAAGTTTGCGTTGGTATCGAGACCCTTGCAGAGATAAATTTAGTTAGTAAAGATATTACGTCCCGTTCCATTTGCTATTTTAGCAGGGCAAAGCATTGGAAGGTGTGCTCGGCCTTATTACTTCGGTTTGATTTCCCTGTTAAGTAGAGCGCACAGTTGGCCTTTACTCCCTAAGCAGCCAAATAATTTGCTGGACTTGAATCCCTACTTGAATGTATATGAGAGCTGCAGCGTTCGCATTGTCCTCAACGAGCTGCAGAGAATTGAAAAGGCAAGTTAGCGTATACTTAACTATTTGTTTGAACTATAAACACGTCGAAAAATAATGGTTTTAACTGGTTTCAAATTAAATTAAAAATTGTTTTGTATACTGAAAAGCTTTCAGATATTATGGAGATTGGTTCCAGCTTTAAATTTGGAGGCTACGAAGTGCAACCGCTCTCTATTCCTATTATTCTCTCTAAATTTTTCTACCACTTTAGAAGTAGATGGTCAATTTGGCAAAGCTTTATATCTACAGGCAGACCACAGTCCCGAAAGTGTATGATTTGTTTCATGAATTATCGGGAGAACTACTTCGAGCTGTTTCCGAACCAGTCCGGTTTCTTCCAAAACTTTAGCCGCCAACCGAAGCTGAATTGCGCTGTAGTTCTGTATGTTGAGCCACGCCCTTGCGATAAATGGTACCATAACTTTGATCCCGACGACGAAACGCCAAAAATAGTGGCTTTACCACGCTCCCTTCTTGACACCATGCTGCCCTTCCCAACTCCACAGATAAGCCAAGCCGCAATTCAATATGGAGAGATATCAGATGGACTTGCTCCGTCATTTAACGTCTCGATTGAAAAAGTCCAAAACGAATACTTCAGTCAGAATCGTAAAATACGAAAACAACGTTCTAATCGAGCCACATCTTTTCTGTTGTTCATCCACGTTCGAAAATTAGCTCCTTATCTAATCAGCAGTGTACCAGTTTCAGCATTACAAGATTTACCTGTTGTGATACGGCAGTGGTTCAACAACAACAACTTGGTAACAATGCCACTGATGGTAGTGCTCTTAGTTGGGAGGAAGGGCCCGTCAGTTTCAGGGGAGAGCACTGTGCTTATTCGAGTTCTGGAAGAGTGTGTGGCTGGAGAGGACATCGCTAATTGGCTCAAAGAAGCATCAAAATGCTCAGCGAGATCAATTCCGAATATGTTTAGTGACGACTGCGAGTATCAGCTATACGAAAAGGTACTGGACCGGCGCCCCACCAAGGTTGCTTCCCTTATCAATCTCTGCAGATATGGCGACCTTAGAAGAATATCGGGCGGAATGCATGCTAAGTGCCTGGGCTACAGTAGTAAGTGGTGATTGGAACAGCGATGATGCCTCTGAAATCCACTATCACTCATCCACCAATTTACTTGAACAGAATTTTGCCATAATTTCCGAAATTGACTTTTTCGTTTTTCTCCATCTCTTTCCAAACTCGACCTATCTCAAGTCCAACCGCGCAACTCAAAAGATAGCAAAACTTTACGTCCTCTTTTTTAGGACGCTTACAAAAACAAGTGTCCACTCTTACTATAGCTACTCCGATGACAGCTTGAAACTGACTTTTGTTACATGTGCGCCAATTGAACAGACTGGAGCACTGTCCTTGTGGGGCTACGTGTCCGCATTCCAGTGGCCCGTCTGGGTCACTCTCCTAGTGGCAGCTCTGCTGAGTGGACTGGTCCTACATACTCTGAAAAATTTATGGAGACGCACTCTTGAAAGTACACCTTCCCTGGAGAAGCACTCCTTCTGGAACCTACTAAAAGACCTTTGGACATTGATTGGATATGACAATCTTACGTTTGCTTACAACGTACTAGTATTCCAAGGCACAAGTGCACTCTCCTCGTTCAAAACTATGCACATTGTTTGGCTCCTGATGGGAATCATTCTGTCTAACGCTTACTTAGGAGAAAACATTACCGACCTGACGCGTCCCCGGTCCCAAGTGCGCTTCAAAAATTTTGAGGAATTGCTTCAGCACGATATTAAAATTTATTCATTTTCAAGTGAAGCAGCAGCATTGGCAAATGTCATGTCTCACGAATGGAGTCAGCTTTCGCAGAGAAGAAGCCTTACTACAGGCTCGGCAAACACAGAGCAAGATCACCGGTTCGTAAAGATGAGGCAGCTGAAAATGCTTCAAGGAACGGCTTTCTCGAACTGGTTTTCACACTCAAAGTTTAATAATAGCGGAAGCGGCAAGAACGAAAGTTGGTGGAAACTGGTCGTCCTCTCAAACAGCTTCCAAGATTATGAGAAGACGCGCCAACCAAATTATTTTACCAATGAACTTAGTCGTTGCGATAAAGAAGCGTATGCGGGCACAATGGGGGACATCACGGAAATATATTTGAAGTTAAAACGGGGTGTGATAGAGAAGAGCACAGAAAAGATGTCACGAAGTGAGTTAATGGAACAATTAGAAACTGTAACTATCGGCGAAGAAATTATTGGACAAGAAAGCAGGATTTGGATATTTCAGAATGTGGAGTGGCCTGCCACGAAATTCACAATTCGGGCGCAGACAGCATTCCATTCCGGAATTTTGGAGAAGTGGCGTAAGTTTGTGATGTGGAAGCGCACGTATAATGACAGCGTGTTTGTGGCGCAACACGAGAAAATTGAGTTCCATCCAGTGACACTGAGAAAAGCGAATACTGCTGCGATCTTTTATTTTCAGGCTGGCATTTTAAGTTTACCTACACTCGCGTTTCTGTTTGAGCTTGGGGAAATTTTCAAGGTGGCGCTTCTATCTCTTTTTAGGAAGGTAAAACAAAAGCTTGTCAAAGTGAGACATCGGATGTTTGGCTCCTTTGGTGGAAGAGGAAACGGAAATCAATAATGGAAATAATGGAATACAGATTACAAAATACTTCAGTCTCACAATCATTCATTTTTATTGCAAAAAATTGGCACTTCATTTGTCATATTATTAAACTACTTGAATAATATTTCCAGAAAATAAATAATGCGGGAATTCGGCCCTATTTTTAACCCATTTTTATTTAAATCTTGATATTTTAGTCACTAATAATTATAAAAAACCGAACTCAATTGGTTGTCAGGAAATCAGCAATTCGTGGCAGGTATGCGCATATTATAGCTAATAATGATAATGACATATTTTGCCAGCTGAGAGAAAATAGTTGCTGTTATTTTATTGGATTGGATTGATTGTCTTTTCCTGTTAATCCTTCGAAATTATTAATGAGCCGATCAAGCGTCAAATGCTTGATGGTGCTGACCTAGAAATTTACATAAAATGAAATTGAGCTCAAATTTGGGCCTGTAGACAGCGACACAATAAAATGAGATATGCAATAAAATATAGCCATATTTTTGTAGTGACATTGCCAAGAGTCTGTCAAATATTGACAGGGAAAGAAAATGTCTCAAAATTTTCAAATAAGTGAAAACAAAGTTGCTCAGCTTCAGCTAATTGCTTTGATGTCTTTTTAAGTTTTGTTTTAATAGTAACTCAATACTCAAATTACAATAATTGCAAACTATGACCTTATAATTTACTAAGCTGATCATTTCAGTTCAAGTTCATGCCACTGAATAAATCAATTTTAAGTTTGGTGAAAATGTACCTATCACGTTGGCTTTTAACAGATTTATAATCAATAACCCGTGCCGCGATCAATACTACTATTTGCCTGCTCAAATGTTTTAATTCATTTTGAGTAGTGGGGCAGCCTGAGAAATATTCTATCTCTTGTTAATTTTAAATGAGCCTATACAATGAAGTGGAGCAAATTTCCAAATTCTCGGGGAATTTCCTCATTCCCGTCTATAGAGACTAAATCTCTCCTTAATTTTCCTCCACTTCTGTTTCAAGTACACAATGAAAGAGAGCAGTGCAGCTTTCAAAATTTCCCTCATTTCAACTAAAAATACCAGCGTAGGAATGAGTTTGATGCCAGCTTGGAAATAAAATATTGCGGCAGTGTTTGCCTTCCGCATTGTCACAGGACGGAATACTATTTTGTTATGTTTTGCAATGAGAACGGAGTCACTATACATCCGCTTCCACATCACAAACTTCCGCCACTTTTCCAAAATGCCGGAGTGAAGCGATGTGTGTATCCGCGCAGTGAATTTCCTAGCAGGCCAGTTAACATTCCTGAATAACCAGTGCCTATTAACACGAGATACAGCTTTCTTCCCGAAGTTAATTGTTTGTAGACGTTCTTCAAGATTAAACTCGCCGTTCAGCTCTAGATCTTTGCTTAGTATGAATTTCCGCTTTAGCTTCAAATTCAGCTCAATGAGCTCTTCCATTTGTCCTCCATAAGCTTCTTTCTTGCAGCGACTAAGTATATCCAGGAAATAATTTGGGTGGCTCATTTCTCTAAAGTTTTCGTAAGTTTCCGGCGTTATAACCAATTTCCACCAACTTTCATTT
>JAHZND010004818.1:0-13219 GCA_027744115.1 Acrocyrtus sp. NNG-2020 | reverse complement strand
CGGAGCAGGGGGAGGGGGCAGAGATGAATATGTCGACTTTAGCACAGATACGTCTCATATGTCAACGGTTTGGATACGCTTGAGGGCTGGGCGCCATCCTCACTATCCTCTTGAGCTACTTGATGAACTTAACAGCCTCCGTGTTGTCGTTTCCGGTTTTAAAGGGACAGAGCCATTCCCGTTTTCACAACTTGTTAGCGCCTATGACTCGGTCGTTTGGCTTTGCATTGTAGCTTTCTGCCTTAGTATCTATGAAATGCAGAGGTTAATTACCTGTCAAATTTTTAGAATTCGGGAGCTAGTGGACACCAGTGTTGGAAATGCTGCGCTGCCACTAATTAAGGTTCTCTTGGAGCAAGGAAATCCTTTTCCAGACGAAGTGTTTGCTAATAGAAGTCCTCTCAGGGCACTGTTTGTAGCATTTTTGCTCTCGGGAATAGTTCTTAGTAACGGTTTTAAAAATAGCAATATTCAAAATATGGTCTTACCACCCAGACCTCTCTTTTACGAAACTTTGGAAGAATTATTTAACGAAAATATTGCTGTTCACACAAGTTCCAGTTATTTCACTATTTCCGCTGGTAATTTAGGCTATAAACCACCTACGTCTTGTGTACCGATTGAGATACTAACGCATAAATACTATGCAGTGTTTGCTAACTCCGAAATTCAGGAACGGCTGCTTAAGTCAAAGTATAATTTATACGATGACATACTACAGAGAAATCTTCACCACAAAATATCCTCGAACGTTGCATGGGATGGTTACACGGTGGTTAACGACACGCTGAAATTTGCGATTGGCCAGATGAAATTGTCACCGAAGTGTCTATTTCGTTGGAATGGAAGGTGGAGCTTTAGATCACAAGAAGCATTTAAAAAACAATTTGGGGATTGGTTCTTATATTTGGAAAGTAAAATACTAGGAAGCCACCTGAAAGATGATAAAACTAAAGCGGCACTACTTGTACCTTATCAACTAGCGCATCGTATTCGCCTGAACACAATATCAAGACGTTTGTATGTGATCAAAAATGTTTATCTGCAGCAGTCGTATTTGTTCCAGTTTCAGGGATTAATTTCTCCCCCAGTCATTGCACGGATAAGCAGTTTCAGGGAATCGGGTATATTTGCAAAATGGAACAGTTTCCTACAGTCAGTTCTTTTACATAGACAAAATCTAAATTTAGTGCAGACGGAGAAAAATCAGACAAACAATGGAACTGGGAAGGACAATTCTAGAAGCAAGAAGCAAGATTTCTTCGTAGTATTTAGTCCACTCTGTATAGGATTACCATTAACATTTTTGGGATTACTGGTTGAATTGCAGTTCCCAAAGCTCTATGGATTTTCGTTTTGGGTTGATGGCGTCAACCACATCAGAAATCTGTTCAGGAATGGAGGGCTACGATTGCAAAGGACAGGAGCATGTTGCGTATCTCTTTGTAGAAGCATGCAAGTACTCTCGTTAACAATAAATTCAACATAGTTTATTTTTCATGATACTTATATGATTTTCGTTTCTATCAGAAAAAACGAAATTACCTATAACTCCAACTTACATTGCTATGCATAACCTATAGCTCTAGATTTGGGGCATCTCAAAACAATATGACGAAATTAGGTATAATAACAGAAATTTTGATTTGACTGTAAACATTAACTCATTAATTGATTATTGATTGCACTCATTAAAATTTTGTTAGTTCAAGCTATGTAAACCAGTTTTATCTTCATAACTGCTACACAATCATCAACTGACTAAAATCTTTATTCATACTAGCAAAATAAAATTACTATGCGCATAGATACATAGACGTGAGTTGGTATAGCGATTAATGGTTATATAGATATAAAGCATATTAATACTACAAAACATAACTGTGTACCTACACACGTTAAGTTAAATTATTTAATCGTACAAATACAAATACATAAATAATGAGACGATGGATTATTTGGCGATAAATTGAAGTTACAATATAAACATTTGATTTTTTCTGCGTTTACTTAACGGAATTAATTATTTACAGATATTTGGCGCTGATTATGAGAGCCCCGATTTACCTAGAGTAAGCTACCGTTTACTGTTCCTTGTAAAAGCGCCTCAAAGTAGGCCAACTGTGTGCTTCGCTTTATTGGAAAAAATGTGCCGAATTTAAACATCATAGGCCTTAAGCACTTAACAATCTTGACTTGAGTGATGCTGCGGATACTACTTGGACTGAATCTTTTCTCTAGTAAAATTATTTTAGACTTTTGGTAGCAACCAGAAAAGAAAAGTGTCAAGCACCAAAGCGATCCGATGAGGCATATTGTAGTGCATAAGAATGAAAAGTGAAGTGCCGGGGATAGCGCATTTTCAAATTTTAAGCATGCCACGTTGATCAAGATTATTGACGCCATGGCTCCTGATAACATAGTAAGGACCAGTTTGTTTAGCCCGACCTCGCATACTTTTGCTGCAAGGAATGCTTTAGCATATTCGGAACAAAATTTCGTCAAGTTAGTTATTTTTCCTAAACGATGTATGACGTTGTCCTGCATTTCTAGCCAGTAGAGCAGAAGTGCCCACACGTGGAATAGAGTTCGAAATCCAGAATGGACTGCAACGCTAGTAAAAATTACTCGAAATATCAAAATTATACTGGGTCTAGGCATTGCGGCTACGGCCAGGGGTAGTTGAGTGAGGTATGTTTGAAGAATACGAAGAGGATCCAAATTGGAAGCCACTGCAAAAGATGCATGTAACACGAAGCAAAACCGAATACAAAATTTGGCAGTGGTTTTGAAGATATTAGTGACATTATTCCAAAACTGGGTGCTCCTCTGCTGCTCTCTTTCTGCAAAGTAATAAAAAGTCAGTAAACGAGACGTTGTTCTAAAGTATTAAAAATTAGACTGAGGTATGAAGGAGCTAACCAATTTTAATCAGCACTTCTCTCAAATTTCGATATCCATCCTTGATATTCTCTGCATACGTAGCGACTACGTAAACCAATCCAGTTATCCAATAACAAGTGAAAATATAAAATAATCCAAATATTCGCAAAACTAGACTGAATTTAGTTGGCAGGAGAATAGTGGGAAGAGCAGAAGCAATAATAAGAAAGTACAATGTGTACACTGTACGCTCAAAGAACCCGCTTTTGTAACCTTTTCCATCACTTGTGAAGAAAGATTTTGTTGAAGTATCCCATTCCAGAATGAACGGCTGTCCAAATTTCCATAAGGAGTAGAGTGATGTTAGCGCGTCCTCAAAGTAGACCATCTTTTATTCTATGACAGACTCGAACTGCCAGGAATTGAACTAGGTTATTGTGCTGTCGTTTAAATTTCGACTTGATTGCAATCTGTTGGGGTTCACGGACATTATCTGATTGCTAGTTTAATTATTAGTTTGTCTTCCAGAGGCAATCCACGGGCCACATTACAATAGCATTTCAATGACTAAACAAGTTTTTGTTGCTAGATTCGCTAGTATTTATTCATCCAACAGAGGTTTTGGCGACACGCGCAGAAAAACAATATGTTCTACATGTCATGAAATGTGTACCTTATGTTACATAATGAGACTCTATCTGTAATAATTAATAACCGTAAAAGATTCGTAATTGGAGGTAACAGAAGGTTAACCGTAAAGTTGAAATAATTTTTGCATTGCGGTTCTTCTGAAGGTTTCAACGGTATAGTACTGCTTTCCATGGCATAGAAAATTCACTGTTGACTGTCTTTTACTTTTACTTTAGATAAAATGTACTGGAACAATGCAAGTAGGTCCATAATTTATGGACCATAAACTCCACTAACCTTATTTTTAGTACCACCTAATAGTTTCCAATTGCTCGATGGAGGCATATTATTTCGTTTCCAATGTAGACAGGAAGATGTAAAGGATTTAGGATTTATTTAGGAATTTTTTGGAAAGTTTGGATGATTGTTAATGTTTCAATGTCAGTTTTTGGACATGAGAAAAAGCTCTACGCA
This sequence comes from Acrocyrtus sp. NNG-2020, assembly GCA_027744115.1. Taxonomy (NCBI): domain Eukaryota; kingdom Metazoa; phylum Arthropoda; class Collembola; order Entomobryomorpha; family Entomobryidae; genus Acrocyrtus; species Acrocyrtus sp. NNG-2020. Next base: position 9,232 of record JAHZND010004818.1, on the reverse strand, counting down.
ACTTGAATTAAATATTTTTATGCTTAGCGACAAGAATTCCGCCAAAAACTAAATAAAACATTGCGCAATCGAAGCAGGGTTTCAAAACTCAATTTAAATGCAATAAGTTTTACTATTTTACGGCACGCCAGGTGCTACACTGTCCAGTGTCCACTACTATTTATCATTTTATTGCTGGAATATGAATAATTTCCTATCATTTAATAATGAGCATCGGGTGTCGTAAACTTTGAAATTTCATGTTTCGTGACAGTGAGTAACAAATAATTAAAATGCAGCAATTAACTTATATATTCAGTGAACACCAGTCTCACCAGCGTTAACGTCATCTAAAAGTTGATTACGCTCGACGGGCACACCGCGTTGGTTTCTGATATGGAGCCAAATTGGCTGGCCATCTACTAATGAATTCTGAATCTGGACGAATAATAGGGCCTATCCGGAGTGACAAATCCCCCAGCCACGTTTATCCCCCTTTGCCACTGCACAACTGCATTTATGGCATTGTCTACATCTTCTGGAACTGCACTTGAGCAAACAGAAACCTGCGTAAGGTTGTGATGGAGTGCCTGCAATTCAGCTCGTTTAGCTAGCGTCCATTCAATGCGAGATATCGTTTCCTGAGTAGTCAAGCCAGAGTTGGTTGTTGGTAATGTGACGATGTCTTCCCTTTCTCTGTCCGAAAACACTGTAGTATTGACTTGAAGAAAGTTTCTGTACACATCTGACCGGATTTCGGATGCACATGAAGTGTAAAAGCCAGGGCTCCTAGAGTATGGATAATATCAAAGGAAACCGTGGCACATCTCATGTCTCGTTGCATATCCTCTTACAGTTGCGTTTTTCTCCCTGTCTGTGGTCTCGTAAGTGCACCCTTCGAAGTAGAAAGAAAGAGAATTAAAGACTTTCTCCAAACGTTAGTCTAAGATTACTTCTAAAGTACACTGACTATCTATAATTTGCTAATAACGTACAATGTCCAACGACGTCTCCGGGCATAATTTTAACCTCCTTGCGGAGTATATGATACGCTTGAAAGTTAAAGTTGTAATTGTCGTCAATCAGTATTGGAAGCTCCTTGCCGTCTCTACTGTGAAAAAATCGGGTGGCTCTGCCTGCAACATGAGTATGTGACTTGGACGCAAACACATTGATTCCTTTGGGTGGCAACATTTTTCTGGTACACTCTGGTAAAGTAGCAGTAAAATATAATTCATCAGAATTATAGCATAATAATTTTAAATTAGTGTTCTTTCATAAAAGTGACCCTTAATCACCAGCAGCACAATGCCCATATATAACGTGACTTAAGGAACTTGGTGGAATTGCTAAGAGAGGTGGTCCTGATGCTCCAACTTGGGCCCCAATAAAATAAAACCCTGCGTCAAATTTTCTGCACGGTAATAAAAATAAAAGTTGCGACTTTAAAAAACAAATCTATTTTTTCTTTAACGCACGGGGAGGGTTCCAAAACACACTGACCAACCTTAAATTTTTTGTGTAGTACATTTCCAGTGAGTACTCTAGACGAATATTGGGAAGACCTAGAGGATTGTCGTAATGGGCTTGAATCATGTAATACTCATTTTCAGTTTCCGCAAGTGGCATTCCAACATGGTCGGGGAAGAATATCGGCTTTAGCATTGAAAGTCAGAATATTCTCATTTTAGTCTTTTTCTTTCCTGTATAAAATAAACTTTAACTACTTAACGAGATTCATTGTACTTACTCGACTGCCAACTGACCACTCGTGTCTAAAAATGTATATTAATTAGACTAAAATTTATTAAAATTATGATTAAAATTAAAATTTAAAATTAATTTACGTCATCTCGACACAGTATCTTGTAGGTAGGCGATTTGATGGTGATAAGCCGTCGTAACATTCTTCGAAGCGACCCAGAAATTGGTCAAAATATTCCTCCGGATTAGCTCCCCGTGGAGCGAAGCATCTGAACATAATAAAGTGATGTATATGGCGTCGCTCCAATTCTGATCTCAGCACAGTTCGGGACTACACACACATGAACTACTCTTTAGTACTTGCTTGAGTGGTTTCTTAAAGTTTGCTCATATTACCCCAACAACGTTATGTTTCTTTGAAAGACTCGGAGCTTTGTGGATACTACAAATGTATGTTGTGTCTTGAGCAGGTAGGGGTTGAGAGAATGATGTAGTCCATATATCCCATTCCCCTAATTTATCAACGAGTGGTGGCACGCTCACGTTTCGATATTCAATCTCGCGAATTTCCCTCGGCGTTAGGTCAGGATCCAAAAGGTGAACATCGAATGTACCCCGATTTGCATGGTGGAACTCAATCCTGTCCCGCTCTCCATAACACCACAACAGAACCAGACCATCGCCCTAAAGCCAAAAGTAGGTGGTGACAACAATTAAATTTTCACTCTGTACTCTGTAGTTATGCATATAAATTTAATTAAATGCATATTAAAATGGCAAAGTGCACTCACGTTAATGGGAAGATCATGGTCATCGTCACATGTTTCAAATCGTCTAGAGAAGCTGAGAAATGTATGTGTTTTGCTCTCCCATGCTTTGTGTAGCGTCCAGTCTTGGCTTTTGTCAGCGAGTGGCTGCTGATTTCCGATGGCGTAGTAATCCTTAAAGTAAGGCTGGCCATTTGGACGCACTCCTCCAATAGCTATGTCAGCTCCAGCCATCTTTCCCTTCTTACTCAGTCCAAGTCCCACATAGCCCCGTGTTTCAGCAGTGACATTAAAATAAATTCGATCCTCTTTCCAATTCACTAACCACTGCACTACATATTTGCCCTCCGTATCTAGCACCTCAGTATGCAGGTAAGGGTTGTCGCTGTAACCGCGACACCCTGAAAATGAAATTAAGCGTAGTACAATTATAGAAAGCAAACGTAAGTTCAGTTCCGGGAACCAAACTAAGTTTGTTCCGACTATCATTTTGATTATTTTTTGTAAATTAAAGTGCTTAAAAGAATAACGACAAAAATGATTATTCTCTCATGTCACCCTCTGCAAAGTGACTGAGTCTAACAATGTGCAAATCCTTAATTAAAAAAATCAAAATGTGATTTTATGTGCGCCTAAGTAAACATGCAAAACGATGTAAACCTTGTTTCTGCCTATCAAAAGTCACGGTTGGTAGCTGACAGATGCCTTGTAGTACCTAAGTAGGTATGCAAAAAGAGTTAAATACGAGTTGACACACTACTTTGTATGTAATTGTAACCCAAAATAATTTGTATCTGGCCTATGTGCACTAGAACTTGGCCGCGTTTCAGTCAGTTTAAAGTTAAAACCTTCTTTGTATATCTTAATTTCCTTGAGCAACTATAAACTATTTAAACTGTAGACAAAGTGTCATATAATTTTTCCAAAAACCAATGCGTAGTAATAAAAGATATCAATTAATTCATGTGCGACGGGACTTTCATATTATTAGAGAAGCATAATCACTAACATCACACATAAAGAGTAGTCATCCGTCATTAACTCATAGGTAGTTGTAAACTTGTAAAATCAAAAAGGGAAAAAAGGCATAGGAAGAGGTATTCTGTGATGGTAGTTTATACTATCAACTATTCATTCTCAAAGACGCTCTATGCGCGTATCAAGACAACCATTCAAGCTTCAAATGACACGAGACATGATTCACCGCTCAAGCATTCAAGTAAATCGTTCCACTCATCCACACAATGAAATTGTGCTGATTGCCAGATTACCCTATTTATGCAAATAGACAGTGATCAGTCAGTCAAATAGTATAATAATAGGTATGTCAGTTTATTTGATTTACAAGCTCATTTATAATTTCAGGAAGAAATCAAAGATTAAATATCAAATATAGACTTAAGGGTGTTGAAACAAAAATGATTTTTCTTGCTTTGTTACTTACACAACTTGTCTAAAACTGCAAAATAAAAATACACACATACGCACCTACAATAATTTAATGCTGTTTATGCCCAACCCTACTTCTGGTCCACACACAAGTTCATCCTATTCAGAATGCAACTTTGCGACATGATTCACTAAATGCTGTTTCTGAGAGTAACTGCTGGAGCAACCATCGAATGGGCATTTGAATCGTATTCCAAGATGAACATGTCGATGAATTCTTAGAGTCGATGGATTGTAGAAAACTTTATCACAGAATTCGCATCTGCACACTTTTCTCAGGAAATGTATTTGGTTGCGGTGATTAACGAGTGAAGGGTAGTGGCTATATGTCCTCTGGCAGATTTCGCAAGTAAACACACCCTTTCGGTTTATTGTTTGAAGTCGGCCATTATTCTTTGTTGGACGTCTACCAAAACAATTTTTAGTGTGCGCTACGAAGGAAACTGAAGTTCCAGAGAATGACCTGTGGCAACTCTTGCAATTCTGCCGTGGGATCCCGCTGCGCTTTATGATTTGTGGAAGACATGATGCGAAAAAATTGCAAGAGATTTTGGATGGCTTTATCAGAAAATTCGTATTGTGCCCGAATTGCGATAACCCCGAGACTGAGTTGTCTGTTTTTCTAAGGTGCTTAGAGTTTTGTAATAATTTCCGCATACATCACATGTAAGCCGGCCATCATCATTGATGGCAGTTGTTTCTTTGAAGTCCGCAGAAGATGCTTGCTCTCCTTCAGGTAGATTTGCTCTAAAGGTTGGTACACACAACGATTTCTGATCGAAATGTGTGCTTCGTGATCGCAATTCAAATTCACCAATGTTCTTCTTCGGGATCCCACTATATGGCATCGTAAGCGAATGTTCCATTTCCTTATCAAGTTCATTGATTGAAAGCGGGGAAGCAATTGGAATTTGAAGGGGATCCGGAGAAGGGCTCATTTCAATTCTTTCTAGCTTTGGTGTGAACACAGTAAATTGAGGGGAACTGGGTGGTAATAAGCAAGAACTGTCAATGCCAATGCTTCCTTGCTCCACTACAGAAAGTCCATTTAGGATGGTATTTTTACTCCTTTTCTGAAAGGACAAATATTGCTCCTCGGTTTCTAAAACTCCTGATTCTTCTATTTCCATTTCAGTAGTGGCGTGATTCAGTCTTTTTATACTCAATTTAAATTGACGATTTTTCGTAGTTGCTTTGCCTGTAATACCATATTAACAAAACAATAATTCAAGACAACTTCCAAAAATTAGAAAACAAGACTGGAAAATAATGTGATTTAATGCTAAATAAATGTATATATGTATTAGTTACGCACACTTTTTTAACACTGCGCTTCTGAATTTCTCCGAGATATTTAACGAGTTAATATCATTTCCCATCCTACTATTGTATTCAGCGACCCTCCGTGAATCATCTGTGGCCGCTTCGATTCTCCCTTGAATAGTTTCCAAGCAGAAGCCAATCTCTTTCCGAATAATTTCCATCCTCTTTATCAGTTTCGTCAAATTATCATTCGTTTTGGCACATCTATCGCAAAGCTCAGCTCTAAACTCATCTCCAGCTCCATCGAACAAAGGAATTGATTTCGGAATTAATACATCCACTTCAGTGTCCAAAATTTCATTTACTCCAATATTAAGATACCGAAGGAATAAGGAAACTGAAGGTGAAACAACACAATCACTCTTAAAACATATTAAGCAGCAGCCATTCGTATTTAACCGAAATTGTTCCTCCATTATATCCAGATTTTCGCTCAAAAATGCCATAGCCATAACTCAGCCAGCACCTTTAATACTATTTAGCTAGTGAGTTCGCCAACTTGCTTCTGAATCTTTAAAAAACCACTACAAAACTCAAATAATTCAACGTTTTAATTACTAATTTCATGGCATTTATTTGGGTCTTTGAGTGACAGACAAAAGCAGCTTACAAAATGACTGGAAAGCAATGTGCTAGTCCAAAACAAAAACAGCTGCTTGCCATGCTGCAATTGCCAAAAAAGATGAAAACAATGCAACGGTGGTACGCTGGTGGTAATATCCATGCAAGACGCATTCACCAATAGAATTTCGATGGCTATGAGCCAGGCTTGAGCTATGCAGCTACTTAAAACTCAGGCACAGAAAAAAGGCTTACTTTGTTGTACCTTACATAGCTTTCGCTTTCCAGTTTTCCATCAAAATTAAGAAAACTACTACGAGAGTGTTTTTTGGCTTTTGATTTTCCCATATGAGTAAAATATTTATTTAGTGAGATCGATTTACAACCTTTTGAAAAATGATGAAATGTTTAACATGTGCATAATAAATTTTAAAACTAGCTTTTTCTTACGGGTAAAATACAAAGGGAGCCGGGTCTGCACTATGTATTTGACATTATGGTGTAATGGTATGTTTACCAAGTATGTACCTCTAACACGGATGTTACACATATATTACATGAAGATCACATAAGACATGAAGTAAAGTTGTGAAATTTCCGTAGTGCAGTTTGGTTCCTGATGTTATTTGTGATCTTAAACCAAAACATTCTTCCGTTAAATAATAAAGCAAATTTTAACTTTGTAAATGACAACTGTTATTGAAATTAGCCTGTATCTGCTACTACGTTTTACTTCGTTTCGGTATTGGAAATACCTATGCTATCAGCCTTTTTGTTCAAAAACATGTTACATAGCAAAAGATTTCCGTTTCAATTTATTGTCACATCTGAAAACAGTTTAGCTTTTCCCTATCGGATTTCCGGTACTGCTTACACAAAAGAATGGTGCATTGGCGTTTTTCCAAATCGGGCTGTCTGCACGCCTACTACAACGAGAAACAGGATATTTCCGAGCAGAGGACAAAAATTGCTTAATGCTATTGTAAAGCTCGCACCCTAAATTTCACGGTTTTCTCTTCCGAACAGTTACAAATTTATGCTATTTTTCAAATTCCGTAACCCCGAAGCAATGCAAGTACAGTTAGGCCACTATTGTATGTGCTGGGAAAACGGCATTGATTGCTCTTATCGTTAACGAACCACTGATTCTCTCTATTGGAGAGTTGTGCTGCGATCTAGACTTATAAATGAAGCCAATAGTCATATGTTGTCGCTGTGTCGCAGTTTTCATGTAGTATAAGTTTGGTGTTGATAAGCATGGACACACATCAGAAATGCAAAAGTACGCTGTGCAACCGTAATCTGTAGCGAAACCATTTCAAAACTTATTTGCGTTTTGGTTTTAGTTGCTAGAAAAGTAGAAAGAGATCAAGAGATAGTACTTGCCGATTTTTACTAGTTTATTGCGGTAAGTCTAACATACCTATATTATGTCATTAAGCACAATGGTGAGTTTGCTAAACGTTGACCGCACCGTAGCCGACACGTTTTACCTATACAAAATGCCTGAGGTAATAACACAGGTTAGGGGTACATTACCTGGCATTAAGACGGTGATCGTTAACATGGTTGATATAGCCAGAGCACTGGATCGTCCGCCTGTCTGTAAGTATGTTTGCTATAATAATACTGATATGAGTCAGCAGAATGTTTTGCAAACATTGAAAAACTATTACAATTTGTTATCTAATTATTTTGAAGCTGTGAAACTGAAAGACAAAAAGGGAGTTCTCACTCAGCGTTGCAAAATATGTGGTTACTTTGGAAAGATCAATGGAGAGCATCCACTGATTAAATTTATCATTGAAAATCCACCAGGTGAGAGACAACGTTAATATTATTATATTATATACCTATTATTGCTAAATCAGACACCGTCAAATCGATCTTTTTATTATTCCTGAAGAGGAGGATGACATCTTCAGCAGTACTTCTAATGGATTTAGCATAGACGAATTTGAAGAAGGTGAAGAAGACTTGGCAGTATAAATGCTAACAAAGTTTTATTGTTGGTATCGATAACTTTCATAAATATTAAATTAAAACTTTTTTCTCGATTAGATATTTATCTATAAAGCTACTGCAAATATTTCCAAGGGTTTGTGATTGCTAGTTTACTTACTGGACAAAGTCAGAATGATTCAAATTGTGATTGCGACTATGACAATAAATTATCAAGTTATGCAATAAAGTTATTTTTAATAATTTGTTGTTAAAGTTACGGAAAGCACATTTCGGAATCCACCTTGTTTACTTTGGGCATATTATCTAGATAGTTTTCCAATTAACAAAAACATGAAAAGGTGGTCTTAATCCTTATATTTTAGTATTACTTATAACAAAATTAGCTTAAAAGAAAACTGAAAATAAAAATTACTTACAAACTTATCAATAATTTCCTTCTTCATAAATTTCATGAATTTCTCATTTTCTGGTAACAGCATATCGGCACTCATTACCAAAATTGCAAATTATTTACACTCCCACAGGTTGCCTGTTAATTCAAATATTCCTATTTCATTTCAATTACTACATAATATTACATCATTGTCATCTGCCTTTCTTCGGAAATACTCAATAGTGACTGGCAATCATCGTGCATTTCTTAACCCATAAATATAATGGCAATGAGTGGCAGAAATGCAAACACACTTCGCTATGTTTCCTTTGTTACTGATATTTCATCTTTAGTAATTAGCCGGTCGCGGTCTCGGGATAGAATCATTATTTCACTAATAGTTGTTACCTTCGTAATAGCGTATATCTTGATCCACCAAAGAATATTGATCGGCAGCGGAGAATCCCTAACTTTAAGAAGGTAACGTAAGGTATATATTTTCTGGCTGTAGGCTAACTGACCCTTTTCCAAACTGCCCCTTTGGGTAAAATTGCCCCTTGTCCGGACTGCCCCCATACCAGATTGCTCCTGGTCGGATTCCCCCTTTTCCTAATTGCCCCTTGACCAAACTGCCTCTTTTCCGGATTGCACCTAAACCCGACTGCCCCTAGGAAGATTGCCCCTTAAATGGCATGAAATGTATGCGCATTTGGTTTGTATACAACAGGAAGCCTTAGCTCTCAGGTAATTTGAGGTATTAATTCTCAGTGATTTTAAGAATTTTAGAAATCATGACTCAAATACACTGTGATATTACATCATGCAATTCAAAATACGTGTTTTTAATGTAGTGTCATGTTGCAGTCTTTAAAATGTCATATCCATATAAAATTAGGTGCCAGAAATTAAAAAAATACTTCGCTGTTTATGAAGTACGAAAATTTATATTTTGTTTTCGGTCATTGTAATATTTGTAATATGTGTTTGTGAAGACTTCTTTAAAAAGCTTGCAAGCCGACTGCAATTAATTTCAACCGCAATACCACTTGACTTTGTGAAGAGTGAAAAGGGAAATAACCACCTAATTAACAAAAGCAAAAAAAATATTTAA
>JAHZND010004817.1:0-13201 GCA_027744115.1 Acrocyrtus sp. NNG-2020 | reverse complement strand
TGCATGTTTAAATTAATTTTATTGGCTAATACCTAATAAATTTAACAACCGAATGTTAATTAAAAATAATTAATTATTAAGTAAAATAATATGTTGATGACTTTTTAACCTACAGGCATAAAGAGCTTCCGGAAGCCATCTGTCTTCTAGTTGCTATAGTGGAGTGTTTCATATTCATAGATGTATAGTTCTATCAGCATACGTTTTTTACTTGAATGCACCAATGCAATAAATACAAGCTGGTTCTAAATTTCATTCATTTCATAAAAGTATAAAAACCAAAAGTAATTTGCTAAAATATTTGGTTTGAATTCAATCACTAAAAATGTTTTGAACGGATTATCGGAATAAATTCATCGCTCTGATTCTGTCATCATTTTACCTTTTGCTTAGCTGATTCCTTTCGTAATCGTAACTTACCTAGGTAGACAACAGTCGTACCAAATAATTATAAAATGTCATAATAATATTCCATATATGGTTCGTACCAGAAAGTTGCCCTTTTTTAAAGGCGTTTTTACGCTAAAATAATATGTATATCGTAACCATGGCGTATGTATTTCGTAGAGTTGTTTTTACTATTAAAATTACCTACTCAAAATTAAATTGAGTTAATATTATATTTAAGATTATTCATTTATTTATCATGAAAATCTATGGACTATCTCTCTTACAGATTATTAAATTACTGTAATTCAATTACAATACTTCTAAGAAAAATTATTATTTATGTAGTTTAAGCTACCTAGTCCTGACTCGACGCTACCTAAAAGATGAATTTTTTTCAAATGAAAATAGAGGTGCTCATGATGTGCTTATATTAGATCCTGATTTTTTAAAATTACATTTTTTCGTTAAATTATATAGGTTATAGATAGATAACAAATAATTACAATTGATTTTCACTACTTTGGTTTCGTCAGAACGATTACGTTAGATATATTTATAAACAATTCCTGGAAATATCTCATTGTAATGCCCCGCTGAAAAATGAAGAATGAGCCGCACTTGAAATAAACGCTTCGCTCCGACTTCCATACTCTATAGTAAAACTTCCTCGTTTCCAGGTTACGTGGACCGCTACAGTAGTGTAGATTCCGCTTCCGTTGAATTAACTTCATCGTTTCCGTTTTGATGCGCACAGCCGCTGGAATAAGGAGAACGGCAATAATTGTAATGTACACTAAAATTAATGATAGGAAGAAAACTATAGGCCGAGACAAGTAGGGTCTGCACCGAACAAGCAGCCAAACCATGGAGACAGTGCCAGTCTGTCCAAGAACAACCAGTGCCACTGCCGCCTCCTCGATAATTAAAGAAATGTGAGTGAAGAGAATTCTGAGCTGGGTGTAGAGCAGGAGACACCGCTGGCCGTAAATATTTCGTAAATTTTGAGCGGACCACGCCCCTCCCACTACAATCACGATAATTATAAGCACGATAGAACTAATTGTATGAATGAACTCAGTTAAAAAATACCACACGAGTAGAAAACGAATCAGGGTGGAAATCAAAATTATTTGGATGGAGCGATCATATCTATCCAAAATGAGTTCTTCAAAGATGTAGTAAAACGGGTCCTGTTAAAAAATACCACACGAGTAGAAAACGAATCAGGGTGGAAATCAAAATTATTTGGATGGAGCGATCATATCTATCCAAAATGAGTTCTTCAAAGATGTAGTAAAATGGGTCCAAGTTAGTAACTATGGCAACTGGGGCAACGGCAAAAGGGGCAAGAGCAAGGGAGGGTACGAAGCAAACGAAAAATACTCCGAGCACGTCCGTTCTATATCCTGTCTGTCTGTCTCTGGGAAGAGACTCAATACCTAAAAAAATTATATTTTTAATTCTCAAGGTGTCTCTTTTTGTACTTTTTTGGTTAATAAAATTAGGTACATACCTAGATTATTTTGACATAACCTAGGTACTAGGTACATAGGTATATAATTTTGCGTTAGAAGGTCAGCATGTACATACATATCCACCAATTGCTGACACTCATCCCTTCTCTTCTACTGTCTATAGAGACATTTAAAATATTAATTACCTTCCTAAAAAAATCTTTTTAGGAATTTACCTATGCATCTGAAAAAAACAAAAAATTCAGTTGTAGTTTTACGCGACTTAATATTACTTTCTGAGAACTGTAAATACTCAAGCTACCTAGGTATATGCACGTATAACACGAATATTACGTCCAATATGCAAAGCGATTGATTTTCTTTAAAGCATAAAATGTAAAATTAAGAATAATACATAAGACCCCATCTTTTCATATACTAACTCATTTAATATTCTCTTGTAGTCTCGTAAATTGTTTTTTATAATTCAGATTACCTACTCAAAATTGACATTTGCTTATGATTTCCATCTAAAATTTAAGGTCTGATGCGAGATGAGGAGATGAGTAGGTAATTGCATTTATTTTGCATTTCGTGAATATAATACTGAATACACACAATTTTAATGTAGCAGGAGAAAACACTTACCGGTAGGCAACACGTTTTCGATACTACAACTACCCAAAATTTAATGAAGAGAAGTCGAACATCGGGCAAAGTTAAAGTCAGTCGCTAATCCATAAATAGACGATACATCAGCTTAGCACAAATACCTAAGTATCTTTCTATTAAAAAATATCAAGCCAACAACGTAAAACGTCGTCGATTTGTAGTAGTTAACCTAATTGCACGAGTTAGTTTTCGCCTCACCTTTGTTTCATTCCTTATATTTAGCATGTTGCTCCCAGTCACTGTTCCAAAACAGTCCTCCGTCATCGCTCCTTTGACCCTTAAGGGGTTTGATCTAGCTTCGAAAATAATTGGTTACCTTCCCCAAAGCAAATTCTTCTTTGCTGTGGAGGGAAACGCGCTCGTGCTAAGAGTGCGTCCTTGGAGCTGGCACCTCATGCCATGGTGTCTCTTTCTAGTAGTGACCTGTGTGGATGTCCTTTGCTGTCTGGCCGTGCTGCTAATGGCGATACTGAAGTGGGAGCTTCACGCTGAAATTCATACCTTCAATGTAGTCTTTTTGATACTGACAGCAGCACAGGGATTGCTTGAGCTAACATCGTACTTTGCGCTAATGAGAAATTGTGACATTATCAAAGCAGTGAGTGCATTCCTCGCGTATGAGAAAATAAGTGAGTTCTCCGCGCATAAATTTCCTATGTACGTTAATCAGACAGTCATTAACACAAAATTTTGAATTTAAGGTGCTAACATTGTATCCGATCGTAGAAACTTGGGCTGGAGGTTTGACGACATAGGACTAATCATGCTTTCAGTAATACCTCCATTTTGTCTTATCCCTGTTGTTATGGGGTCAGTTGCTGTACTGGCTAACTTAGACCCCTTCCCTCACCTACTCAAACAAATACCTGTTCTCCGGGACGGCCAATACATACCCATAGAATTGCCAGTCAGAGTTATATTGGTATGGGTGTTTTTGTCAGAGTACATCCGGTTTTTATTTCCAGTAATTGCGATTCTTGGTTTAACCGCCAAAGGTGCTTCATTGTGCGCTGAGCGTTTACAGAGTTTGCATGGAGACCAATGTTTAAAATTGTACATTCATCTCTGTATTCTTATCACGCACATTTCAATCTTACTAGAGGAGGCTATAGTGGTAGTTCTTTCTCTTGCACTTTTCATTAAAATATGTTTGCTTTGGTTCTTTATCCAAACGTGGCGTCATATGCCGCCTTTCATTGTCCCTGTTATGGGAGTAGCATCATTATTGTTGGCGGTAGTTTGCGCAATATTGCTCCACGCAGCTGCCGCATTTCGAACTAAAACGATGGAATTAATCGAAACCAACGTTAATCGAAATTATTGTGGCATTGCAAGCACCGCGAAAATGAGAAGGCACTACTATAAAATGTGGAATTCGCAAAGAAGTCTTTGCTTTAAATGCGGCTGCTTCTTCATTTTTAAGCGGACCGTCACCACGACATATTTTGGGGTACTGATTGATTATATAGTTAACGCGATATTGTTGATTGATCCACTGTAAATTTGCTCCCTATCTATATCTATTTTATGTATTGAATTTATGATTGTCACAATAATATTTTTGCTAGTATAAATAAATTTAAATTGTTTAAAGGAAATTATAAGTAAATCTTATACACGAAAATAAAATGCCACGAGTGATTGAGATTATGGAATTACTGATTACCACGTTTGCACATTAAGAGCTATATTTATTTAATTTTTATTTCATTAATTCCAAATACCTACAATAGAACTAATACAAGAAAAAAGCGATCTATCGAATAAACCTATTTCAAGAACCTACTAAGCTACGTAAAATTCTTTACATTCATCTCATTTCAAAATCATCAGAAACATTCACAAATACGAATCTTGAAATTCATAATTCGTTTCACATTTACATCTCTGCACTTTTCAATCAATTATAAAACTAAAAACTACTGCAATAACCCTAACAAAATTGATTGGTTTTGTATATTATTACAAAATCTATTATACTAAGCATCTTTTGAATATCAAAACCTCAGAAATGCAAAAGTTATCTTTTTGCTATGTTTCCATGTACGATCGTAGCAAGGTAAAAATACTCGACTTAACATTTAATTACTTCAAATTCAAATGGACAACTTCCTATAGTGCAGATTTGCGAAGTTTTACATTTGCAATGCAGAAAATATTTTGTAGTCTTCCCTAGTGCAGGCGTACAGTTCTTTTGTCACTTTGTGTCCACCATTCTGGTTCACATCTTTCACGATTGAAATCCTATCCAGTGAAGGGAACAGCTCCCAAACTCGACTCTCGTAGATCAGCTTATCAGAACCAATTGAGCAGCTGTCCAGAACGTTCTTCGTATCATCATTTGACTCGTAAAGAATAGGATCCTGTCGCGCTTTGCAAAACATATGACGGGAACTTTCCATGAATGGAAGTTCCAAACATTTCAGATTTGGAAAACAAATTAGAAAATCTTTAAAGATTGGGAGATGACTAAACGATATTTTCTTCACAGTAAGAAACAGCTCCTGGAAGTTGGAAACTTTTCGCATCCAAAAGTCGGCGGTGGAAAAATCTGGAGAGATGGCCTTTAAGTGAGTAAAATGATATAACTCACATACCGGGCTGTACACTTCCTTGACTGCTGCTCCCGCGGAGAATCCATAATTGAATTTATTCCATTCCCATTTGTACTCCATTGCTCCACTCTCATTTTTCAAAAACTGATCAGGTTGCGGTTGCACGCATTTCCACAAATGTTTCAAGCAGCATTTCTTCATTCGTTTATCCTTTTTAAATGCCATCCCTCCAAGCGTGAGTTGCTGTAGTGGCGCTAGTGAAAGCAGTCCCATCGTTTTGTCGACTGCGAAATGATCAAACGTAGTGCGTAGAGGTACTTCCGTCAGCACAATAGTCCATCCATTCACGTTCCTGGGAAAGGGAGCCTGTTTGTGTACGGGTTCTGGTGTGGGAAAGTCTAAATATTGAAGATTTGGAAACTGACGAAGAAACTCCTTTGAAACTGGTCGGTGGTTGACGACAAGATTCGTGATGCGAGGAAATCTCTCAGCTTTCATGGTACCTCTAACATTTGGCCAGGTTTCTCCACTACAAGTGCAAAATTTGAAAGTAATTCCGAAAGAGACCAAGTCCGGAAATTTCTTCAAGACTTTCACCAGCTTGTCTCCGTCCCCTTCCGCAAATACTTCGATACACACGTGGAGTCTTTTCAATTTTGTGCTATTCAACTGCAGCAGATGTTCCATGACCGTACCGTAATCTCTATCGATGGAAAAGCGAAGGTCAACCAGATTTCTCCAGTGTAATGAGGTCCATGCCAAGTCCCATCTTCTGGTTTCCAATCGTAGCAGCTGGTGGCAGCTCTTTCGGATAAGCAAATCATCTAAGTAAAGCCTATTCAGGTTGCGAGCTCCCGATGGAGACCAGATTTCCAATAAAAGCGTTTTCAAGTGTGGAAGTTCGATCTTGGAAAGGAGTAGTTTTGTTTTTTCCAGTAGCTCTTCTGTGGTTTTATTATTAGAATATATCCTTTCTGGGAGAAAGGGGGAAACAGAAATTCGATACTGGACAAGATTCGGCATCCTGCTCAACGCAGAGCAAGCAGTCGCTAGCATGTCCACGAGTCCTGTCTTCGGTGAAACCCATACCTGCTCCAGGAACTTAATGTGGTGGCCGAAAATGAACGACAATGATTTTTCGTAGTCTATGCCAATATAGCTTCGCCAAGGAGAAGTATTTTCATAGGTAAACACGACTCCTCCGCCAATGAATGGATTTCCAGGGTGGTCCTTCATTCTATAGTAGCGTCTGTTGTGCTCAGAGTCCCTTCGTCTGTTACCATCAAAATGAAATTTGTACGGAAATCTTCGAGATTCCTGCCAGATTTCTCTGCTCTCCAAGCAGCGTGTCTGACGTGCTTCGGAGTATGGTGGTTTGCTGAGGAGGCCCTCAAAATATTTGTCCACGCCTTGGCGCCAATTCTTGCAGGCCCGTCGACACCGTAAAATCGATCTCCTGTCCAAGTACTTGGATACCAATGGGAGAACCTGAAGAAGACCATTTAGTCAATTACTAATTCACATCCTTTACCTTTTATGAAAATATTACGAATCTAAAAAAAATTAGGATCTAAAAAATTTAGGATCTAAAAAAGGGGAAGAAATAAACTTACAGCCGGAAGCATCCACAGATTCTGCTTCGGATAAAGAATTCGTTCCCAGTCTTTGCACGCACTTGAGGCATTTCCGATATCCTCGAAGTATGTCAGATAATTTAAAACTTTTTCCCACACCTGTAATCGAACATTTGTAATTAAGTAAATTTTTATAAGAATGGAATTTTACTATAAGCTGTAAAAAAATATTTCTGACTGTTAGCAAAAACTTGTCCGTACCTCTTCTGGAAGATGTGGCAACGGTGCCTCCTCCTCGTGTGCATTTGTCTGCTGCTGGTCATCCGCACAAAGTTTTTTCAGCTTTCCGGAAAGGTTTTCCACGTCCTCGTTTCTGTGTCCATCCATTCTTGAACTTCTTTCTAGAAAGTTGAAAGTTCCTGTCAGGAACCTGTAATTCTTTCTCCGTTGTGAAAATTTTCAGACTTCAATAAGAGAAAATTAGAGCACACCAATCTCTGCGAATGTTGGATAGGCAATGATGGTTGGGCAGGACCTACCGGAAATCTTTACAAATAAATTTGCGAGCGAGAAGTGGTAGAAACTCGTGAAAGTGGAAAGTAAGAATGTCTCAAAACTGCGCATTTGCGGGTGAAAACGACAGCAACTATCTATAAATTAGAATTTCGAACCAGGGGAAAATTTTGTCGTGGATGTTAAAGAATTTTCAGTAATTGAGGCAAGCTTTAGTTAGTGCATTAAAACGTTGTGGAGGTTTTATTTAGTTTTTCTTTAACATGCAGTCTGCGCAAATTCAACTCTTCGCCCATTCAAACATTGCTTATCCTTATCAATATGCTACCTGAAACTGGAGCAGAAATAAAATTAGCATACAAAAATTAAAGCGATAAGCTATTCAACGGCCCGTAGCTTTTGACTTTGCTCGTTCCGTATGAGGGGGGGGGTCTGCTAATTGTCATGAAAATGATTTTCCAGAGTCCAAATTTAATTTACATTTATATTGCAGATAAATGAATGAATGGGAAATAAATGCAAAATGGGGCAAACCAAGAATACGACTTTTCGCTTAACATTCCATATCTAATGTGAATGTCTCTTTTTGCCTATGTTTCCGCGTTGGCAATCTGAAGAAGGACTACTAGGTAAGAGGCAAGTTGACCAAACATCTGCAATAAATGGCACAGGCGCATTAAAACTTATGGCTTATTCTGGCCACTACAATAAAGTTGCATTTTTAACATACTGCAGTAAGGCTTATCTGTT
Source organism: Acrocyrtus sp. NNG-2020 (assembly GCA_027744115.1). NCBI lineage: Eukaryota > Metazoa > Arthropoda > Collembola > Entomobryomorpha > Entomobryidae > Acrocyrtus > Acrocyrtus sp. NNG-2020. The sequence continues at coordinate 5,293 of JAHZND010004817.1, read as the reverse complement.
TTACCGATAGTACAAGTGGCCTATTCAGAGTAACCATATTTGCAACGGAGAATGCAACTGGTGTATCATATATCATGTCGCAAATGAGCACCATCTAAAAATAAAAGTTTAAATGACATTTAAAGTTAAATTTTGCTAACTCCTCGACAAAATTTTGTTCAGGCCATGCCTCCTGTCTAGCTTCGTAGTCGTCCTCTGATGAGCCCACTTCCAAAAGGTCATTGGCGATTTCCTCCTCCTTTTAAATTTCAAGAGAATTATTTTGGCATGCAAATTACTAAATGTTTCTAAATTTAAATCCAAGGAAATATGATTTATTCCTGTACAGACCGTTTTTCGAACTTCCTCCGCCATTGTCGCTTTCCAGTAAATTGAAATCGCAAAGAAAAATGTGGTTAGCAGGGCTAAAGGCAACGTTGTCCGTGCACTGTCTCCATCCAGTTCGTCGTTAATAACGGCAAATATGAAGAGAACAGAGGTGAGAAGGAGTAGCAGAAATATTTCAAAGATGCTCCAGCTATTTGACAGACTTAAGTACTGTTCTGCACGAGAAGCCTGCCTCCGGACAGATTTTATAAGATCCTCCCAGTCCTGAACATGCCTCCTTGTAACGCAGTTGCCGCACTCTCTGACTTGAACTTTGACTCCGTTTCTTATCTTATAATTATTAAAAACCAAAAAATTTTCTGTAATTAAAAAAGGACAATAATTATGTAATTAATTATGCATTTAGAAGAGTACCTCTTCATATGCCATTTTTAACGTTCTCAACATTAAATAGTCACGAACTGTAAAAAGCGAGCGGAACAAAACTAGACAAATTGTCTGCCACCGGCTGTATAAGAAGATAACCACTTCCGGTACGTAGAAGGTAAAATTGATTGGTTGAACGGCAAACACGGCAAGCATGAGCACTGGGGTAACCCAAAACAGAAAGTAGATATTTCTGTACCTGCTCAAATTAAACTTGAATGTGTAGGAGGGCTGGAAAATTGTCTCAAACTGATGCAGAAATGATGTCCAGTTGTTCAAGAATTCACAGAACGACTTTAGGTGAATCCACTGGAGCATTTGTATAGCGCACGCCCCAATTGAGACTGCGGCCCTACGGGATCTGTTGGCTGCAATCATAAGACCGGGCACTCTGAGCTGGTCGTTGGTGAACCAGGAGCCGGAAAGATTCCCTAACTTAAAGCTAAAAAAGGCTCAAGCTAATTATTTGTGCAAGAGAAATAATTAGTTACAGTTAATATTAATAAATATAGTTTTGAAATTTTTAAATTTTACACTTCCAACGGCCACCCAATGCCAAAGATTGCGTTTAAGCACCAAGTAATAGACATCACTGCGTTGACCATTCCGAGAAGCAATGTTACTAAAAAAGAGCGGAGATAGATAATTAGCTTCATAGTACAGTTTTCCGTTGTAGGCTCCCCTAACTTGAACCGGACATTGGCCGACCACTTTCATAAAAATTATGAGAGGATAGAAGATCTTTGCTGTGCGATAGTCTTTTGGCTTTAGATCTAAAGGAGCGAGTTCCCTAATGTTATTGTGTTTTTCAAGGGATCGGCAAATTATAAAGTTGAAATCTGTCTCCAAATAAGATGTTTTTTGGAGACTCATTTTCTACTTAAATGCTTCACTTGAATACTCTCACAAACTATACCAGTAAGGGTCGTAAAATGTAGGGAAATGAAGTGCATAGGGTGTCATATTTGAATTGTTCGTTTGGCCATAAAGATCTTTCTTCCTAATTACATTGAAATGGTTACGACATATGTAATTTCTTAAAATGTAGTATTCAGTTTTGTAGGAAAACATCTGACAAAGAGAAAATGAAATGATGTCAAGGCCATGGAAGTGATAAATTTAATTTCTCTCCTTAAAAGATTGCAAATTAAATTGAATGTACTGAATAAAAAATACGAAATACGTATAATGGAATGTTATCAGATTGAAATAATTTTTTTGCATTTTAATATTTTTAATTTTCAAAATTGTCATAATACAGTTTCTTCCAGAACTAGTTTTTTTAAAAAAAATATTCATGAAATATAGTATTCTTAATGAAAAAAATCGTAAGAATAGTGCTAGTACTAGTTACTAAAACTCAGAAATTTTTTAAGTGTAAGTACAAGTAAAATCTAGCCCTCAGAGAATCTGAGGGTTAGGTTCCACTCATTTTCACTTGGGATTCCCGATCACCAAGCAACAACTCACTCTTACTCAAGTCCCACTTAAAGTTACATGTAAAATTGTGAGGGTTCTGGCGACTACCCTAACAAGAATTCTTTCGGGACTAAAAAGTATTTTTTCATCGAACTGCATCCGAAATCCGAATCGAACTTGAAAATAGTTTAAACGGCTGAAGTAAATTGAATTATTGCATAATTCTTGTAATGGCTTATAGTAGGCTGCGTATTTTTGAGGAGAGGCTACAAAGGCAAGATAAACGTTTGGCAATTTCCGTTTCAAGACAAGTATTTGATTAAAAGTTGTATAAGTAGAATATAACATTAACAATGTTAAATCAAGCCAAAATCTACAAAAGGACTCTCATTTGTGGTACTTTAGCTCTAGAATACATGTTTGAATTTAACAGTTTTAAAATAAAAAGGGCTATTGTTAGTAGCATTCAGTATTATAATAGGTATACAGTTCATTAAATGCACGTAAAAGTACATCTTTAAATAAAATTCCTACTATTTTTACTCAATAACTCACAGTCGCAATTGAGTCACATGCCTTCACCCTATTTGCGCGTCTTTTCAGCATTCCTATGCCGACTTCCCCTATAAAAAATAAAACAGGGAATGCGGTTGCAGTCATCCAAAAATACATCAGTAAAAAATGCACCTCCCTCGAAATTGGCGCGAAACCTTTTCTTATCTTCTCCGCCCTTTCTGAACAATCTTCTTTGCAGTATAGATACTTTCTTCGGGCTAGCTGGTCCAACGGAGTTGTATTATTATTACTAATATTCCTATGAATAAATCTTTCTACTTCAAGCTGCCGCACTAAAATGTGCATACTTGTTTTTAAAGTCTTCCCATCGTTTTGCTAACCCTGACTGATGAGACAATGAAAATCCGCGATCAAGTAACAGGTACAGTACAGATCGAAACGCAAAGACATCCGTGTACATTTTCACAACAGGGACAGGAAATGCTTCTGAAACCCACCTACCTGGGACCAAGCCTAAAGCTCGAACTGATGAGCCGTAATTCTCCTGATATACTATCCCTATTTCGTCTGGAAGGCGACTGAGGTCCTCCCCTTTAAGGCGTGCCTGCCATTTGAACAGCTCATCATAGGCGTAATACTTGTCTGTTTGTCGAAACCAGACTAACCTTTCCTGCAGTTTGCTCATCAGCTTGTGTAGATTGGGGCTTAGAGCAAGACCTTCACTTCCTTTCTCAAGAATTGTTGGAAGCGATCCATTCTTCAAGCAGGAGTAATAAACGGATTTGTCGGTGCCTCGACAAGCATCAAGGCTACCTACCAGCAATTTTTTCTGAAGCAAGGACTCAAGTCTGTCAGGAGCTGTTGGTGTTGGTGCAAAGGTGAGAGAAGAGAAAATATTTTCCTTATACACAAAGCAAAGAATAAGCGCGAGGAATCCCCACGCCATAAATAGAGCAAAGTTTTTAGGTAATATTGACGATGATGGTGTAGACTGCTCCAACAAAAGACAAAGAATTCCCGAGCACTGTCGGGCCATATTTACAATTGATTGCGAGGAGGAGATCACAAGTTTTCTATCCAGAAGTCCCTCTCTCACAGCAAGAAGCAAGGAAATTAGGCAGTTGGACAGTAGTAAAAGTAGCCAAATCTTCCATTCAAAGGGGCTGATTGTTCCTTCAAGGCATGCCATCTCCCTTAAATGGCTAATATCACGGTGTAACGTTGAGAATTTGTAACCGGTCACGTGACGTCCGTATGTAAAATAGTTGTAACCCTTTTTTACGTAGTAGTCTACTTGTCTTTCAGATGTTATTGCATGTATAGTTTCTCCAAAGGAGTTTGCTGTGCCCATAGGCAAAAACGTTATGTTTAAATGGTATCCCATCAAGACTGCGGCGCAATCAACTGGCTCGATTTGCCCTTTTGATTGCTTTGTGTACAGCCTACACACATCGATGGAGCTTCTTTTGTTTTTGTAGAAATACGTGTGCAGAGAATTCGTGCTAATGAAGTTCTGCTTTGTGCGCAATCCATTTAAATTTCTATGAAGACTTAGCCACTTCTTCTCTAATTGAGCGGCAGTGAGAACCAAGTTCTCCCGTTTAAAGTCATCATCTGAGCTTTGTGTTACTGGCACTCGTACAAAGTTTGCACAAATTATGCAAAAGAAGAAGGCCCGCTTGTAATCTACTAGTTCCATTAGAGGTGCCGAGGAAAACAAGTCCATTAACCAATACCAGGAAGACAGACTATTATGCCTAGGGGGTTCCACAGAACTGGTGAGAATCCAAAGAGACTGTGCAAGAATTGCCTCAGGGTTCACTCTGAACAAGTACAAGGCATCTCCGTCATCTGGAAGGAGGTGGGTACTGCACTGAGATAGTTTTCTGCTGTACTCGGAGACACTGCGCCCTACACTGGAGCCTGTTTTACTCAATTCCATAATTTTCATAGATATATGAATATTTTCGTGGTTACTGATTTGAACAAGCTCGTGCAACGTGTGTAGAGATACACTGGTGGCCAACGATGCCTTTACAGGGTCAGTACCTTTTATAACTGTGCTGGTCTTTCGATTCTCGGTGTAGTAGAAATAAGTGAGTGTGCAATTTCTCATATAGAACAGTGCTGTCGGAAAGGTAATGGGATAAGTTGAGGAGTCCGACGCGGATAATTGAATTTGAAAATTAAAGATGGAAAACAAAAGTAAGTGGAATTTTGAGGATACCATTGCTATACACTAATTATGGAGGTATGAAAGGACGATAGGCCAGTTATGAATATCTTCTTGTCTGTGGTTTCCTTTCACTGGTTCATGTTATACTATGCTTACAGATCTATGAGAATTTCAAGTACGAATAGTTGTAAGAAATTCTCCTAAATAACTAGTTCGAGGTTCCAGCCCAATATAGCGATGGTGCAAAATAGCTTAAGCCCAATATTTTTCTTTACAATTGTTTAATGCCAAAGGTGGCTGGTGCCAACTTTGAAGCAATCTATATTTTCTAAAAAGGAAATTAGCATTTTATCATTCGAGGACAAATTAAATAGGATGAGACGATCAATATTATGAACAAGTGCTTTCATAACATTTTTATTGGCTTTC
>JAHZND010004816.1:0-21303 GCA_027744115.1 Acrocyrtus sp. NNG-2020 | reverse complement strand
TTTGGAAACTTGCAATTAACACAACTTTATTTTGTACCTTTAGCATATTACGCACTGGTAAATTCCAGTTATTGCATTCAATTCTGTCTTTTGCAATTTGCTAATTTGAATCGAATCCCATATAATAATGTATCATTCATAAATTTAAATGAGGAAATAATTAAATCTGGACTTTCTATTGAACTGATACCAGCTCATATTTCGTTTTGGAGTATCAGGGCAAGAATGCGAAATTTGCTCAAAATGTCGCCAAAAATCAACAAAATTTAATTTAATTTTAGCGACAAAAATGCGGCATTTGCGATGAGGTCGATGTATACACGGGCTGGTTACCGAATGGGGCAATTTGAGATTGATGCTTATATAAACCGATTAACGAATGGGGCGTTTTGAAATTGATGTATAGGAGGACCGGAGCGGCTGAATAACAACTTTCACTGCTTGTTAAAAGCAGATTCGTAATACCGTCATCTTTTCATAGCATTTCCACGCATGAAACAATTAAAGTTGGAATAAGCTTGCTACTTATATTGCTTTATTAACGTGTAAAATTTTTTCAATTACTTCCGTTTTTAATACTACAAAGCAATAATGAACGGAGACTTCGACTGCACAAATTTATGAATTACTTACCTAAATTATGCATGATTTTTTGGGTACTGAATGAAAATATGCAATTTATTTCTACAGTCTTGAAAACATTTTGGTATGATGCGAAAAAACCAATGTGGGAAAATAAATGTTTGGCTTTGATAACGCTGTTAATTTTTGTAACTACGAAATAATTAGTCATCACGGCTTCTATAGCTTTTTCTGAATTCATTGTATATTTTCCATTTAATTATATCATATTATAATGGTAAATTTGGAGCATTATGCAACGGAAATATAACAACAGTAACAATGAATATTGTAACGACATATATAATACATACTTCTTTAAAAATCGTATATAGTAAGACTTCACACAAAAAAAAGTATAAAAAACGGCGTACCTCCCATTCATTTAAAATAATTGCTCACTATTTAAATCACTTAAATACACTTCAAAAAACCTACTCAAAACTTGTTCATTTCCTTTTGATTACAGTAAAAAGTAACTCTTTTTTTTTTCTTGTCTGGTATGACGATAAAAGACCACACCACATTCCATACTGATCTTACTGATTTTTCACAGTGTAAATAGCACAATTTTTTACAATTTAAATAATCAAATTTTCGTTAAAATTGATCATATGTAGTTTTTTTCAAGGTGACGATAACACACCATTTCATTTTTCCCTTCTGTCTCCATTTAAAAAGTAAATCTTTTTTTGCAATTTTTTTACGGAACAAAAAATAACAACAATATTGAAGCAAGAAAATTCTTAATTACTCCTAATATAATTTAAGGTTGCTATGTAAGTGTGGTGATGTTGCCTAGAAACACGGATTTTACACATTAATAATCATCGTATGGATAATTTCACGGTTTTTTTATCCTTAAAAGTGTTTACCAGAGTATGTGTGATAAATTCGTTACCATTAATTTTTTTTCTTAATGTTTATACTCATATACCGTGATAAAATCGCTAGCTTATGGAAAAAAAATCCTTATCAGCACTAAACAATATTTATCTACATTCTATTTTCATGTAAATATTTTTAAAAAGAAAACTGGGAGAAAAAAAAAATCGTGATTTTTATTACTTAATACTTATACTCTACACTAAAAATTCTAGTTAAGTAGCTTACAGGTGTGACATCTGTATGCAATACACGATGTCATATAGGTATACTTACACTTTTACAGTAGTATATTTATGGACATCCTAAAAAAATGTACAGTTTTTTTTGTTTTTTCCTCTCCGCCTCGAAAACGCGCATGTTTTGCTGCTTATACTGACCTTAGTTGATATGGAAAAATAAATTAATAAAAATTCCTATTTTGTAGTTTATGTAACATGCGTAGACCGGTGTACGTCCTAAAATGCTCCAGTTAATAAAACACCTTCTTACAAACAAATTTTTTTTACTCGTATGGTATGTACAGTAAATTATTATTATAATGACACTCTTCCATTTACAGCACGCCGTGTCAACTAACAACCTTAATCTCTCTCGCTAGCTAAACTTGTATTGACGAGTAAACACTATAGAACCAGCATTAAACTTACAACTCCTCAGTTTCTTAACGCTATATTAATTATTTTTTATTAAGTTGTACAAAAACAAGGGGAAAAAAGTCATCGCACACGGCGTACGGTATATATATACATATCTACAGCAATAATAAAATTGTAACAGCGCGAGTAATAAATGCGAACACCAGAGCAGAGAAGAAATAAAAAAAATGGATGGCCATTTTTACCATCCCCTTATAATTATAATGATTATACACAACATTCGATTGAATTTTATCATGGTACGGTATTAAAATTGTGTGCTTCAAAACTATACTCTATGACTTGTCAATTAATTTACAACTCGCGTTTTTTTAGATTAGTACGAGCCCATTTTTTTCAAAAGCTGTCGCTACCTCTTTTGCTAAACATAAAAAGTTTGCGAATTAAAATTAGCAGTTTAAATAATTACCATTCTTTTTACAAAAAAACAGTCTACTTTAATATTTTACATAATAACTAACTGACAATAATAATTTATCGTATATATACGTTACCATGGTTGGTGGTGTGTACTGTTTTTTCTCTACAACGGACTCCTTCTCAAACACTTACCATTTCTTTAAAAAAAACTCTTACCTAAATTATTTTATGTATTGTATCAGGATTCAAAAAGGTAACTTTACGTATCATAAATCTGTATACATTTTTAGTAATAACTTTTACTTGGATATAATCTTGGTGATATTTTTTTTTTCAAAAGTGCATGCACAACATTTTTTTTACTTGCTGTCTCCTCAAAAAAAATTTTCATTGTAATGTTGCGCAATAAACTGGTATTTAACGTGGGATATAAGTACCAGCATTAAAAAAGTTACGCACAGAATTAAGATAGAGTGCATATATAAATTTTAATCGACTACCTACTAAAATTTCATCTCTTATAGGTAATGGATAACTTCGTTAAGTGATCGTCTCGGGAAATGTAGATTTTTAATAGCTACTTAATATCTTTTATTTTAAAAAAATTTCTAATGATAGTGAAGACCGGTTTTAAAAAAGAGTTTTTGGAGTTCTCTCTATTTACAAATTTAGTTTTATTTTGATGTCATCATCTCACAATATATTTCACCGTGAAGAGTATAGTACGCTGCACTTACTTTGTCGAGAAAATTTTTTACTGCTCTTTATGTAGAATTACGGAAGAAATTTTAAAGCTTTTTTTTAGTAAAACCTAACCTTATTTCTAAAAGTATGAATGCCCACCAGTACCAGTACTCATTTGGTTTTCATTGAAAAATTGTCAGTTAAAATTTACTTTAGTTTGAGAACTACTTACACCTCTCTTGATATTTGTGCTCTACGATTTTTTTTAACGATTACGATTTAAATCTCAGCAGACAAAATCTCATTTCGGTATGTAATTAACCGGAAGTATATTGAAAGGTCGAAAATGTGGAAAAAATTTAAAGTTATGCTACCTTCGCGATTTTTAAAATCTACGAGTTCAAGCAGTTATAGATAGTGATGGTAGATACTTTTTTTTCGTTTTGTGCACCCCTACAGAACTACAAAACTTTACGTAAATATATATATATAAATCTATAAATTTTTTGAAACTTTTTTTTATCTGGAAGTAGCATCTTTTACAAACATTCCGACATTTTGATAGTACCTAACTTTCAAAGCTTAATTACATGAGAGAGTGACACTAAAAATAATGATAATAAACTGGGTGTAGTCATTGATATCACAAAATTAGATTTGTTTTTAGTACTCTATGTAAATATGCACAAGAGAATTTCCTTTCTTTCAAAAATTTTGACCAAGATTTTTTTTACAAAAGTAAAGTGGAAGCTTTTTTTATACTCTTCTCACCTCACTTTCTCTCACCTTTTTTATGATTAGTATCTAGCAAAAAAATAATAATAACCGGGTAACTGCTTAGAAATGATGTGAAAACAGCAAATTGCTAAACTTTTGTTGGAAATGGTTTCCAACTTCTACGGAACGTGAACCTACGAAACTAAGTGCATTTATCTAAGAATACATTTTTGCTTTTAAATCTGAATTATAGCTATCTCTGTTTTTACAAAATTTACAAACATGTTTTTCTCTAAAAATTAAAGTTACTGAGTAAAGCTGCGTACGTAAATTGGTATTTTTAGTGATTTTTTTAGCTACCGGCACAACTTGGAATATTTTAAAGTTTAAAAAAAAATCTACTCACAAACGTTAACAATTCAGTATAAAATGATAATACGTGTGGGTAAAAATTAAATACTTTGATCTGTCTCTTCCCTCACCGTCCCTAGCTTTTTCTGTATGAAACACATTCATCAGCTTCATCCCTTTCTCAAACCCTTCTCATCTCTGATATGAATAATGTAGGCAAAAAATATACATTGGAAGTAGTTAAATATAGACATTCTCTTTAAAATCTATAACAAAAAAACATTGTTGAGATTCACTGGCAAAATTTTAAAACTTATCATTGCACACCCTGACATACTCACTTAAATATATATTTACTGTTTTTTTTCCTTAAATGGTACTTGGTATGAAAAACTGGCCATTGTATAAAACCATTAAGTTAATTAAGTTTAAATTGTATTCAAGTTCTTAGCCTAAAAAAACTGTCTACTACTAAAACTTGCAAGGATATAACTTACAAATGTAGTTATATTTAAGTTGTAGCTTGTGTATATGTACTAGCTTACTTTTATATATTAAAAACCATCATTTTTTTTGCATTCTCATGATAATGAACGAGTATTTGGTAAAATCTTGATATTGGAAAATCTCATTTGGTAAAATTTTTTGCCTTTTCCGCTTTTTTCAGTGGACTTTTCAGACCAACGTTGATTATTTAGTTTATAAAAAATTTCTGATAAAGTCAACTTTTTTTTAAAAAAAAATTAGGTTAGAGAATTTCAGCTTAAAAGGAGCTTCAATGTGGGAGACGCATACACACTCTTTCTGGGAGTATAGCAAGGTAGTATATAGTACTGCCGCGAAGTTACAAATTACACTTGTGACAATTCTAAGACATTTATTAACTTTAGAGAGGTATTAGTAGATAGAAGAGTAAACACATAAAAACAGTCTTGCTTCATCTTGTGCATTCTAATCTGAGTGAGCTCCGTCGCTCCTCCCTTCCTCGTCGCCACTCTGATCGTGAACGTCGTCAACTGGCTCGTGTTTGAAATGTTTCAGAGATTGCTTTAAGCTGAGCTCGGATCCTTTGTCGTCCTCGTTCTTGCTGGATGGGCTAAGCGGCTCGTCTCCACCGTCAATATCCTCATCTGTTTTGTCCCCGTCGTCTCTCGGCTCCAACTTTAGCCGTGCTTTCCTCCCCTCAAGAGCTCCTGTCGGTTCCAGTTTGATGGAGCCTTTACCTGAGCTGGAGAACCCGGTTGGATTTTGGAATACGCACACACCATTTATCAGCACCTCTTCGTCATCAGAGTCATCATGCCATGATGGATTGAACCACTGTGGGGCTACGGGCTTCCTCCGGGAGGATCCTGAGCTGGATACATTGACCCCGAGTTTGCCTAAAGTAAATATTCCAAATTGATTAATTTAAATTGAGAAATTGGGAAATGGTCGACTTTTAATTTTTTCTGGAGTTTCGTATAAGCTGTACTTACCCTGCAGCGAAGAGTGATTGCTTTGCAGGCTCATCGGCTTCGATTGTTGCTTTCGCTTCTTTCTACTTGAACTTGAACCACCAGAGTCCTCACTGGCTACACTTCCCTGCAAACACATTGAACATTATTTAAGTTAACTGAGTTCGGCTCATATTATTTGGGGGACAACTAAAACGGTTTTCTTCTTCTTCTACCTACCTCATTGTCCACATCGTCGTCGTCGTCCTCTTCGAAAAAGTCATCTTCGTTATCTGAGTGCGCTCGTGAGGCTGTGTTGCTCATGGAGAGATCTAACCCTTCCTCCATCCCATGGCCTGAGTGATGTCCCATGAAGCCAAGGGCTGAGAACTTGTCCTTGTGCAGCTCCAGCAGTCTTTGGTGCAGCATAAGTCTGAACTGAACGGGATCGAAGGGTTGAGAGGAGAGCGGTGTTTCTAAATCAGGAGGAGCAGAGAATAAAAGTAATAATGAGCATACTTGGTTGGCACATTTTGCGAGTGGGAAAAGTGATAAAGACAAATTATCTGCAGATCGGTCTCATAAAAAACTTCATCTTACCCTGAACTACGGGTGAGGACGTCTGCTGCTTGAGCCTCATCCGGTGATTATGAAACCAATTTGTAATCGTTCGGGATGAGAGCCCCAGTTCCCGTGCCAAGAACTCGATTGCTGTAACGTTTGGGTATGGATCTAGCGCAAATGCCAACTTCAAAGCTTCCTTTTGTTCTTCGGAGAACAAAACCTGTAACGTGATATAAAAGTGAGACGTGTGATTTATACGGAAGGAATGAGTCAGTTTCTGTGCAAGAGTGCTTTAATTGCTGCAATTTTAGAGTGTCGCATACTCGTTGCTTTTTGCTTGGTGGAGCAGCTGCACTACTTCCTGGGCTGTACGAGTCATTCGGTGAGTCATTGGAATTATCGGAGGACCCGTGTGCACCTGATCCGTACGCATCCATCGAGGAATTGGAATGAGGTAGTCCACGCTTCGGGAAAAGTAAAAAAGAAAAATATGTTTTGGAGGAATGATAAGACGTGATTACGAGAGGCTGAAAATATTTAGATGTTGGCAAACCTTCTGTCCAATGTTGTTGGCGAGAAGAGCTTCCTTGATTTTAGTCGTAATCAATTGGGTATCCAGATCCTGTGTTAAAGCTGCCATTTCGTAGACACTCGGCTGAGGAGGTAGTCCAGTCGGAGGTGGGCGAGGATGCATGTGAGGAGGAGTGGGTGGGTTGACCCCATGTGAGGATGGAGGTTGCTTTTTGCTGTTTTCGAGATTCAACTGACTTAATGAAGCGCTAGTGGGAGGCATTGGTGGTATTGGTGGTGGTGGAGGGGGAAGTGGAGAAGTCTCCTGACTTTTCGGAAGCTCAGCAATTTTCGAGGGCACCTTGGATGCTGTGGCAGGAGCTGAAATTTAGTATAATTAGCGCAACTTGGTCAATTTAGTGGAATTTAAGTAGACAATAAGGCAAGTGGGAAGGTTTTAATAGTGAGACTTACATGGATTGCCGGCATAGCCACCAGTCCTCATCAGCTTTTCGGGGGCAATCTTGTACTGCGAGGCTACAAGTTTATGGACGGCATTCTCGTCCTCCAGAAACATTTTCATGCGGATGAACGGCTCACGACCTTTCTGGGTAAGCTGAAACATTAACAAAACAAAATATACAACTGCACTATTGCACAAGAAGTCATGCTTTCACTTGCCATGTATTAATTGTTATAATTTTATTCTATTTTTAACCATCACTTACCATATGCCAAGGTTTCGGTCGGGCCAAGAGATCGCTCACAGATCCTTGAGATAAGCCCAAAACGGATTCACCGAATAATCTTTGCGAGATCGAGTATTGACTCAGTTGTTCCTTCACCTGGAGGAGTAAAGAGAGTAATTGTTGTCATGAGAAAAAAAACGAGAGTTGCCCCGGCGGCAGAGCATAATATCCGAAATGATGTGGGACACACCTTTCCACTTACCTTACGAACAATATCTTCAGTGTTTAGATTGTTGTATTGGTCAAACTGCTGCTGTGTGATAGGTGGCAGGACAGCTTTTAGTGGGCGTTGACTGGGAGATGCGACTGAGGGTGCAGTAGGCTGTACAAACAAACAAAAAAACAATTTTTCAATGCAGTTTTTCCGACACAATGCTCTATAGAGAGTAGTGATGTGTAGCAGTGAGGAAATACATGTACTTGCGAGATGAGTGAGTTTGTGATCGAAGCCATTCTTTGGAGTGGTGAAGCGTTTGTCGTGTCGTCAACACCAGACGGAGGAAGGATTGTGTTGAGAGGTGATGGTGCCCCCGAGTTCGATTCTCCTCCTTTGGGTCTAACCAAGGAGAATGCGCTACCGACATGTCGCATCATTTCGCTCGTGTCGTCTTTCTCAATCTGAGAGTTTCGAGGGAGGCAGAAAAGAAAAGTTTTAAGAAAAATGCACTTCGAGATCTTCACTGAGGCATTTTTTAGGTAAAGATACAGGAACTTTACGGAGATTTCTAGCGAAAATACAGAAGAGCAGACTTACCTTATCGTCGTTATCTTTGGTATCTAGCGGAGACAGTCTTTTGGGCATTGTCAGATCTTGAGCGCCACTAAGTCCGTTGGGAACTGGAGCACCAGGATGGAATAATGGCGGTGGGAAGTGCGACGGAGAGCCGGAGGACGACGTCGCAGCCAACTTAGCCAGCTCTCTGTGGTATGCGTCAAGAGCCATCCGAATGTCGTCTCGCTCCAACAGGGAACCACCAAACAGGTGGGGGAATAGCAAGCTGCAAAAACAGCAAAAAAAATATTTTTTCCGTGACTCTCTCTCCACCAAAATGTTTCCAGTAAAAGTGTAACCACATTCATGTAATATTATATATTTTTTGAAACAAACCTCTGGAAATGTTCTCGTGGTAGTCGAGGATCTGTCGGGTCAGCTCCCATCCCATGGGGTAGCCTCAGGCCTACGAGTTTGGCCAGCTCCTCCTGATATATTCGCGCCACTTGCTCTTGAGGTATGTCGTCGTTCTCATACTTCCTCGGTCTCCGGTCACCGCCGCCCCTTCCCGAAGAGCCAGACGGGGAGGAAGGTCCACACTGGCCGTTGTTATTATTATTGAGGAGGTTGTTGTTGTTGCTACAGAGATTGTTGTTATTGCCAGCACTGGATGGGGACTTGCTTCCCGCATTCTCATCACAGAGCGATTCATGATTGCCAACTGAATTGTTGAGACCGTGGCTGCGATGAAGGGCCTGATTTGCCTCTGAAAGTATATGCGCGATTCTATCCTCAGCACCTGTCTCCTCACATCGGTACGACGAGGGTAAACTCCCGCCAGATCCCTCTTTCCCTTCAACACCCGCAGAGAAAAAATTCAACAAATAAGCCATATAACTTCTCTGACTACTCAAAAATCATCATTCAAAAAAAATAAAATTTAATCCAAATTAAAGTCAAAAGCGACTAATCACAAAATAACTAAGCTATAACTACAAAAAGGTTTTATTGCTTTTCAAACATGCAAACTTGGATGGGTCAATCGTCATCAATAAACGAGCACAATATATGTAACCTCCACCGCCTCTGTTTTTACCAACGTACCAAAAAAAAGCACAATTCTTTTAAAAATGGTTTCGAACTAATCTAAAATCTATACCGGATGCAGTTTATTATTATACGAGCCAACTTGATCGCCATTTTCGTTTCCGCATGGAAAATCAAACGAACATGACTATCGCGTTTACAATTCATTTATTATCTTTTTTTCAGTCACGTCAGCCAAACAATACTTAAAAAAACAGTGAGTGACTGCGACTATTCCATTCCCAATAATAAATTCCAACTCTTCGCATTTTTTTACTCATTCGAAAATTAATGAAACCGGTAATGGATTGATGCTGTTGTTTTTTTTTCTCTGTGCACAGCCATCGCCATCAGTCAGCTCTCTTTAGCATTTTTTTTTAAAAAAAGGAAATCATATAAAAAAAGACAAGCAGCGTTATTATTGTTAGCTTTATTTTATCCATCAGAAAATACGTTTAAAAAATCCTTTATTGACTTTGCTAGGGCTGGCAGAGTTAGGGAGTTGTGGATGTGGAGAAAGGAGAGGATTGGTTATTGCTAAAACCATTAAAATATATTATTTTTTATATGTAGCATGTAGAGAAGCTAATATTGCTTTCCTATTATCGTTTTTTTTGTTTGCTGCAGTACTAAACAGCTTGGAATAGTGAAGTATTTTGGTGGCCAGCTTTTGTTTTTTTTATTTCAAGTTATTGCACAGGATTTCCGTTCCGGAGTGAGTAGCACAAGTCATTTTTATTGCGTTGTGTGATCCTACCTGATCAAAACTAGAGTAGGAGAGCTGACTGATTTTCAAAACTGATCAAGATATATTCAGAAGATAATAAAATGAAATGGTATACAATACAGCGAAAAAAAACGTTTTTTTAGGGGATGGGGAGACCGCTTAAGTTAGGAAAGAGTGCGAAGTAAGGGTAGTTTTTTTTCAGGTGTGTATGCAACATATTCACAGTTCACCTTTCCCATTTTCAAGCTGCTTTCGTATATTTGTCATATAATTTCCGCTTCGGTTGCTTTTTCGTTGATTTGGGGATGAGGAGTAAAAACGGAATAGTCGACTTGAAATTGATATAAAAGATTGTGATAAATGCGGGCAGTATAAATTATTCGGGTTGCCCCGTTTGTCGCTCTACATCAGCGGCTGTGGTATTTTTTTTGTTAGCAATAGTGGTGGGAGTGAAAATGCTGCGGTGGGGATTGTATACGGAAGGGTGAAAAAGGGTGAAAAAGGAAATTGAAATGTTGGGAAAACCATATTTTTTTACGTATTACCCCAAATCATTCCAGTCAACAGGTGGCATTAGCTGCCGATAAAGTGGAAAAGTCATATTTCTGGATAGGTATTTTCTGTAAATAATGGACTACTGTGTGTAGGCGACACTATTGGGCTGTCTGAAATCGAAATCGCATTTTGATTTCTAATGCCACAAAATTTCCGTGCATTGTAAAACGGATATAATATCCAGTTTTCTTAAAGATGTTCTGGGCAAAGCTCTGCCTTTTTTTAGTGGAATGGGTTGAGTAATCGCAGTTTTTGTGAATGCCGGTTTACCTCTTCCATGTAAAAAGATAAGTTATGATGGCCATAATGTCAAGCGTTATTACCTCTTCATGTGAGAAGTTGCATGAAAAGGAGACAAAAGCTGGCTCCTTCCAACCTTCTCTGAATACTAAAACGGAGCGTAGTTATATGGGCATTAACACGTACGAACTAAATTATCCACTCCAAATCATTTCTTCTTGAAGAATCTTGAGCATTCAATTTCACTAAAGTGCATACATATTATAATATCCAGCACCGAAATCAGCAGCAGTGACCACCAATCGCGGTATTAGCAGTAGTTGCCTTCATACCAGCTTTACAAATTTTTTTTACGTCCACAATTGGTAATCGCATATTCGATAAACATTTAAGAAAAAGTATATATCCAACAACAGATCATCATTCAAAAAAAATATATTTTTTTTTCAGAGTGACTTCCAATTCATAATAAGAAATGAAATAGGTCTGCCTACACAGACTGCCAAGGAAAGGATTTTTTTTCTTGTGTAAAAAGTAAAAAAGTAGTTAGCTGAACCCATAACCATTTGCTTTATGTGAATTGCTATGATGTCCACCTTTCCTTAACTATCAAATTTACATTCAAAAAGGGTTTGTCAAGTTGTTCACCTTTATAATACTCTCCGCTTACGATTAGTGCACTGTATAAAAGCAGCCAATCCAAAAAGTGAAACGTTTTCCAGACGAGATAGCCGAAAAAGCTTTGGCATTTTAGTGCTCAATGTGCGAGTAACAAACCAATTCCACAGCTTTTATGTACTTTTATGATCACAAAACCTCAAATTTAATTGAATGCTCAGTGCTCAAGCTATAATATAGTCGAGGTAGGTGAGCCACTTCCATTACAGGTAAGGATAGGAGCTTTTCGAGAAAAGAAAAAAAAATTAAAGAACTACTCAGCCCATAAGAATCTGAGTTATTACGGATGGAGAAGTGACAAGAGCAAAGGAAAAGCTGAAAAAAAAGCATTTTCCTTTCCCTCCCTCCTATCCTATCATAAGAGCGGATCGTAAAACCGGCGCTAATGATAATGTTGCCCATCTCAATAAATAACGATTATGATAATACTGATATGCGTTGCACCATAATCCCATCGAAAAAAATCTTATATGATTACATCACAGAAGCAGAAAAAAAATATATTTTTTTTCAAATATTTTTTTACACCTGAGCTTTGCTCACTCTGAATTGCTGAGTCTTGAATTGTCCTTACATCAGCCCTATTAATTCTTTGGAGATTTAGACTAGTTATTGCTAAAACTGGCTGGTTTGCTTAGCAAAATTTCATCCCCAAATGAATTGAATTGGCTAATAAAAAGGACTATCCTAACAATAATGGTTCATCTCCTCGATTTCCCCTTCGATTTCCAAAGTGAAGCTACATTTACTTCTCCCTGATTGCATTATTTATGCTTGAGAGAAATGCGGAGAGAAAATAAGTTGAGCTCAGCCCTGAAGTAATTTATTTCTGTTTGGTTTATGATTTTCCGTCTTCCTCTCTCTTTTCTCTGCTCCACTTCACAGCAGTTACAGTAAAATGATTGGAATCATGCAGAAGCACGTTCTTTTACCCATTTCGTGGATCATCTGGTGAGGGAAAGTACGGAAAATGGAGATTCTCTCTGCCATCATCAAAATCCTTAAATAATGGAACTCAATCAGAGCATCGCCACCTTATTCCAAAACCGTCTTTTCCTTGTCTTTTGTAAATAAGGGGAAAAGCGAGGAGTAGCGGCGGGATACATACGCGACAACTCTAATTTTCCCCGGATTTTCTTTATTTTCCCTTCCAATACAAGCAATACGTCATCCAAAAAATTTTCCTTTAGAAGGGACAGTCCAATTGCCTCTTCCTCTCTTAGTCGACCAGGATGACGGTGGCAAAATAAGAGTGGCGGAATTTTATGTTGGCAGTCCCGTGCTATCCTCCTCAGAATTGTTTCGATCAGATAAGGCGCAGCACAATGAGCCATTATTATAGCGAATTTATATGTATGTCCTGTTTTCCTCTCTTAACCGAAAACAAATAAAGTATTATTGCAGCGGTCCCTCCTCCATTCCACAGCTTATTTCCGCTCACTCACTGCGCCCAGTCTCCCTCTCATTCAGCAGCAATAAAATCAGTTCTGCTTCGTTTAAAAGGACACAAGACGATCTCTTTATTAATGGGAGTTGAACCGGCATCTCGCCACCACCGAATCCCATCTCATCCTCCGTCAACGGTAAACGGCATAGGACAAGCCCACGGAAGGAGCCGTGCACATAAATAAATTCTCTTTCAAAAACGCATCAGCGCAATCATTTCCTTTTAGCGTTTTGTTTACTTATCCTCATTACTGGGAGAAATTTCTACTCGGAAAATAAACCGATCCCTTTCTTTCCACTGCCATTATTAATACTATTTTTCCCTTTTCCTTTAAAACAGAGCCGACGACGAGAGCAGTAGTAGCAAAATGGCTAAACTGTGATGTCTTACATAATAGGAGCACCAAACATCAGCGCATTTGTCATGCATCATCAATCCTCCGCTACCTGATTATCATGTCGAGTAAAAACGGCGCTTGTGACTGTGTGCTGGTGGCGGTTTGGTTGCTACAAAACTCTTCTGGTGACGGCAGTAATGAGTGTGTCTATCGAGGGGTAAAAAAACCTGTGTTCTCCTCTCCTCTCTTCCCCAATCCTCAAAAAAAATATATATAATTTTCTGTATATAGCCTCCGCGCCTTAATTCTTTTCCCTCTTTTCCAAGCGAGCAACTCTCTTTTGTAAGGACTTTTGTTCCCATCATGTCCCCTCAATAAACACGGCCCATTTCATTGACTTCTCCTCAAAGCGTGCAATAATGACAATCATGTTCATCATGATCATTTCACATTGAGCATCTCTCACACCAGCACCATAGCCCATTCCTAGAACGGTTATTATGATTATTGCCGATTCTCCTCTCATTTCCACTCTGTACTTTACATAAGTGCATTTTCGCGTACCTACCGTCAAATTCTAATCCATTTCATTGGATTTGCTTCACTTGCCCAAGAACAAAAAAAAATTATATAAATATATGGAGACGCGCACAGATAGAGAGAAAAAAATGAGAGCAGCTCCTCTCTCTCTCTCTCTTCATCTCTAATTCTACCAATCCCATTTTGAAAAAAAAATCTTTGTCATTTTCCTTGAAGAATTCCGCTCTCAGCAAGAGGAGTGTGTGAGTGGAGAAGAAGAATTAAATTGAAGTAATGATAAAACGGTCGAGATGAGAGCTATTATTCTGATTATTACTGCTATTATTATAATTATTGCCACCCCTTCTATCTATATATCATTTAAAGCATGACGGTATGATGACGGTGAGAGAAGCTGTGCCATATGCACTCTGCCTCTGAGTAAGATGGTGAGCAAGTTTGCTTCATCTGGAGCTACTAGCTCAAAAATGTATTTTCTTGTCGGGGAGAGAACAGAGTCGTCGATACAGGAATCTTGATAATAAAGCAATAATAATGATGATGACAATGAAGAGGGAAATTGATATTTGATGTTTTCCCTTGTCTTTTCCTCGGAGTGAGCTAGTGAGGGAGAGCAGATTGGAATGTGGTGAGAGAGAGAGAGAGAGAGAAGGAGAAAAGTATTTTTTTGAAGTTAATGAAAGAGAGAGGAATTAAATTGGTGAGATTTGGTGCCAATAATCGTGGGTTATTAAAATGTAGCATGAGCGTGGTGATTACACAAGACAGAAGGCATAATCGGCAGCCAGGCACCACGAACTCATCATGTAGGCACGAGACATCATGACATGACATGATCATACACGCATTTATTAGCTGCTCATAGAAGAGTGCAGCAGACAGAAGAAGAAAGATATATATTTTTTTTGAAAATTGCTCGAGAGACTGAGGAAAAAATAAAAATCATTCAAATTCTCTCAATTTTCTGACGATGGCTGCAACAAAAAAGTCGGCGACTGTAAAGGAATGCTGGGCTTCCAATATAAAAAAAAATATTATAAGTTCTCTGCTCCGCATAAAAACAAATGAGTGAGCCATCAACTGTGTGGCCAGTGGCCAAAAGGAAACGAATTCGAAAAAAAAATTGTACTTATTTAGGCGTTATAAGAAAAAACGCTGGCGTACCTCTAGCTCTGGCGCATTCCTGCACAAGCAGAGACAAAAATTGTGAAGCTGCTAGTTTGTGAGTGACTAGATACCTTTTACTTTTGTATTTTTGTAATTATCTTCTTACGATGATTACCCTGACAGCCGTGAGCAAATCTGACTAATCAATTTTGCCCAATCCAATGCACATAGCAGTACACACTAAAGATCCTAATAGCTGCCTTGTAATAGAGTGTGACTGTGACTATGTGGCTCCTGCTCTGCTGCTTCCCATAAAAAAAATTTATATATTTTTTGAGTCCAATTGATTTAATGTAAAACTTCAGTAGCAAGCACACCACTGTTATATTTTTTTAGAGAGCATATGGCGCTCATTGCATCATTATTATGGTAGCAATTTGTTTGATCAATCAAGACCGGATACAAAATCGGTCGCGTTTATTAAGGGCAGATATACCCATTAGAGACTTTTGTATAATGAAGTGCGCAAACAAAAAGGCACTTTTTTAACGCAGTAGCAAACGGCCCTCGCTGTTCTCTACAGCTCTCCTACCGCCCTCCTCTTCCTCACACGAAAAAAAAATGAAATTCCAACAAAGTTCCATCAACTGATTCCCAATCTCAATAAATAAAGCATAAATGTTGTGATTAGGGAACATTGCTAATAATAAATAATATATTTTTTTTGTGTGCACTCTTCTCACAGAGAAAGAGAGGGAGAAGCCGTCTTCATATATAGAGCCCTCTTAGAGCACCAGAAAAAAAAATATATGAAAATCTCCTGCTGCTTTTTTCCCGACATCAATTGCTCCAACAAAAAAAAATCGACGGACAACAAGTGGAGTACTTTTCATACAGCCATAAAGATCATCATATTAAGTTTTTTTAGTGTATATGTACGGACATTTTTTTCACTTTTGAAGTCATTGCTTCTTCCATTGAGTAGTAATGTAGTAAAAGCTGTACAAGTGCATGAGCTTAAAAGTGTAGAAGCTCGAGCAACAAGTAAAAGCACATTCAGCATTTTCGGCTTTCAGGACGGACGTGAATGTTCAATTCGCTGGTTCGTTCGTAGATAAAAATTTCAGTGATTCGGAGAGCTTCTCCTTTTTATTCTGTTTGACAGATGGTGATAAGTGATGGTGATGATGGTGCCCATTCCGCTCCTCTCGTTCGTCTATAGATGATGATTGTTAGTTCATTGAAAATGATTGGGATAATAATGATGAAAAGAGAGAGATGATGGTTTGCTCCACACAATGAGAGTACTCCCTAGGAGCACGATGATTCAAAGTTTCCGGTGTGCTCAGCTCATCAATCCAATCCTCCTTGACTTCTTTTTTTTACAAACACACTCAAATATATATTTTCTATTGCTTCTCCTATACCCATTTTTTCCACTAAGGATTTACCAATATTACATAATATGGATTTATTTTAGAGGAGAGAAAATAAAAAAAATGCTTTTTTATCAATGTCCCAGGACAAATTGTTTATACATGTAAGCTAATTATTATTTTTTGCTAGTCATTCATACACCGATGAGTTCATAGTCCTTTTTCTGGTAATTATTTACTAGTACATAAATGGATATTATAAAAGTCGGAGTTGAAATGAAATTGCAAATTTAAAACTGTTACTATTATGAGCATTTCCCTAATTGTGTGTATCCAACGTCCAAAAAATAGCATTTCTATTCTGTAGTCTAAAAAAATATGTGTTGAGTCTAGTGCCAAATTATTGCTGGAAGACAATAAAATTGTAAATTTTTAAAGCGCAATTAATTAGCGACTCTCAGTAATGGTAGTGGTGGAGGTGTGTGCCTTGCTAGAGTAACTTAAGGAAGATACATACGTTTTTTTATAGCAGTGCCGTATTAATTGCACAACTATTAAAATAGTATAGAATTGTAGATGTTTCTAATTTTCTGAGCTAACTAATACATTTCCAAGCACTGACTTATTGGCAGGGATGCTCTTTTTTGTGAGCTATACACTTTACGCAATTAGAATAAAGTTTGTTTTTAATCAGATCAAGTCTACCCAAAAAGTATGATAAATTTATTGACTGCCGGTGCAGCTCCCTCCCCAAAAAATCTAAAAATTCTACAGCTTATTGACATAACCTACTCAATATTTATACATTTTAGAATTTTTTTTTGTTTTTGGTGGGCTAAAACACTTAACAATAATTAATTAGGACATTCTACGCTATTTTTCGCTCGTACTTGAGTCTTTGGCAGAGACGTATTTCAAATAAAACAAAATTATTTACACGCATGGTTTCATCCATGGATATGTGCAATCTCATCATGAGAGCTACAAAAAAATGCGTATCTTTGCTGCTCCTTTTTATTTATATACATTATTTTTTTTACCTGCCACTGCCACTATACACTCATTTCAAATTACAAATTGCAATAGCATTCAAAAATAATTCCCTCCGTATATTTCTGTTATGCATCACCTAACAACAAAATTAAAATAGCACACGGACGAGTACCAAAAAGAATATAAAAAAACAATCTAATACTAATACCTCACCGAGAGAATTTTATGCAAGATATAGCTCGAGCACATTTACACATTTACAACAAAAGACGGATTTTGAAATGGGGTTCACACAGGAATAACAATACAACATTAAAAATATGCTCAGCTCAAAATTCAAATACAAAAATCCTGCTACATAACAGGACTATAGGAGCCATCCAACTTTGAAAATGTATTTTTTTACTAGGGAGATTGCCACGGGTGAGCGACAGGTAAATGAAAAGGAAGCAAAAATTTATATATATATTTTTTTCTCACTGTATAAGAAGCAAACGAACATCTCCCTTCACTCTAATCTCATTTAGATATTTATTTAAACATATATATATCAGATAGATATTTTTTTAAAATAGTTTCTGTTCAAAAATTAGCAAATTAGTTTTTTTTCTAAATGAAAATCATTCATTATCGTATTTTTTAACTCTTCCACTTTAAAGGTGAACCATTTCATTTCATATACCTTTGATATTGGTACGTGCAAAAATATAAAAATTTGCTTAGGCCGAGACAGTCATTTTTTTTGGCAACTCATGTCATAAATAAAAAAGCAGCAGCGTTGCACAATCAGTCGAGAGTGCAACTTAGACAATATCATTTTTAGTATAAAAAATTGATGCACTTCATTCGATGCATTTTTTGTACATACTCTCCCAACAGTGCCTTTTATTATCGGTGTACTAAAGCGTTTAACACGTAAACGATTTAATGCTTTATTACCTCCAACGGAATATAGGCATATTTTAAAAATATATATATATATATAAAATTTGATAGTGCTACGGGAAAAAAACTATTACTAGAAAATAACAATAATGCAAATACTCATTTTTTTCGCGAAAACGAATCACTATCAAAAAATCAGATCAGCTCTGTAAGCACTATCGTCTTCCTTCACTTCCATGAATTTATTAGAGTGAACGACTAAGCGATATTATTAACAATTTCAACATTAATAGTAATAAATGGTGATGGCTTGTTGTGTACGATGATGATGATGACGATCAAATAAGTTTAAAAATTATTTTTTAAAAAAAAAACTTTTTTTGGCTGATATGATATTTTTTAAAAGGATTGTACATACAAGCAAAAATGTGTGGCTTGTTGTATTTTACAGCAATTATAATATATATATTTTAGAGAGACACGAGCCAATTTAATTTTTGTTGGGAAATCACTCGTTTTTTCTAAAATTATAAAAAAAATCCTTTTGCGTTATTACGTATGAATTTTATTTTCTGAATATTTTTTTTTGCTTTTCCTCTTCACCATCCTGCTTAATCTATACATCTAAAAAAAAGAGTATAAAACGAAAACGATACAAAACGAGTGATTTGTAAAGCTGAGCTAGAAATTACTTTTAAATGGAGATCTAATCTGAGCTTGCAAAGCCTGTTCGTTTTTAATTCCTAAACAGTTTTTTTCTTGGTGATTATGATGATGATATTATTAGCGTTATCTTGATTTGTTCCTCTCTCCTAAAGGAAAAAGGAGCTAGTAATAAGAGGGAGAGAGGGATATTAGTGTTGTAGTTATAATTTCCCAAATAGCACTTTGCCGTTTTTTCTTGGTGTACTATAGGACTAAAGTGCCCAAATAAATAACACTTTACTATATTATAACATTTAGCATTAGCATCAAATTTTATTTTTATTTTTTTTTACATCGAAAGCCATATTTCTCGTGCCCGTCTTCCTCCTCAACTACCAAACTTGTTTAGACAAAAAAAAGAAGGCGAAGAAACCAATAAATCGTGTGGTTTATAAAGCGATACTTTAATAAAGTAATTACACGAAAAAAATAATCCCTACTAACTATATTGAAGTGTTATGGCAGAGCTAAATCTAATTCATTTACATTTACCTTTTCATGTTCTCCAAAAGCATTTTTCAGTTTGCTTAATTCATTTTGGCATTAGCGAGATTATAGCCAGTGGAGTGAAATGTGCAAAAAAAATTGTTCTCACAGAGGTCCGTTTGAAAAAGTTGCTCCTATTTGTTACACTAATGAGCATACATAATACTTTTTTTTTTCACTGAACTACTAGCAAAACGGCTCCACTTTTGTTTTTCAAAAGAAACTGTCTTGGAGTGCAAATTAAGAAAAGTATATTCTTCCGATTTTCCACAAATAGATATTGCAAATTATATGCTCACTGGCTTTTTAAAGAGTAATTCAATACCTTACAAAAAAATTGTTAGTGGCAAGTGCTAATTCTAATTTGCTAGGACAACTGCTACAAGCCATTTCGGCACTAATTTGCGAATAAAAATGGTAATTATGAAATTGCTGTTAAGTTGATTGCATTCATTTTTCTCTCGCTCAACTTCTCCGTCCTCGTAACCATCACCAATCACGAAGCTTGAGGTTGGGGTGATGACTTAACGCGCGATACGAGAGTATAAATATGAGCATGCACGAAGTGTCAAGATAAATTGACAGCTTGCAAACGACCTCGCAGTAATAAAACATCTTTTTTTTTCCTGCTATTCATCTCGTCCACGATCATCTTCATCAACAACCCCATCACCACTTCTCATCATCATCAGTGCCCGATAGTCTCGAGAAGAAAAGAGCACCCACTCATTTGACTTTTTCTTTTCGTATGTCTTCACTCAACTTGAGTTCCTTCGTGGAGCTCTTCTTCCAAGAATTATTTTTTTTAAAAAAACGAGCATATCGTGAATTCGCTTGTTTTGTTTGCGAAATTTGCGCCTCCAATATAATTATCGGTTGCAAAACATCCCATGGAAATTCGACACTATGATTTTAGCTGTTTCATTCTACGGCGGTTACTACTTAATTTTTTTTTCCTAGAAAATGTCCACCAGTCAAATCCAACTCAATCAAGAAACGTGTCCCTGACAGAGCTTTTTTCTACTCTTGTTGAAAAATTAGAGCACAAATTAACAAAAGGCGTCTTACTCTCCTCGAAAATTTTTATCATGCCATGACATTGCTCCCCGACGCTGTCCATGGCTGCTCGTTTTACTGGGAATCGGAGAAATCTAGGAAATTGAGTTGAGTGCCCACATCCACATCCACATCCGCTATTTTTCATTACCACTTCCAAACTTCCGTAAATAAGAATGCGTAATTTTTTTTTGCGACACAAAGAAAACAGGAATTTTCTTAGCTGAGCGAGTGGTTGAGTGAGTGACTAACTAAACGACGAAGGAGCAAGCAGTTTACAGCTACTTTACACTCGAGCTAATCGGTCCGCCTCTCCATTACAATTTTCATCTCTTTTGCCAAAAACGAGAACGAGTTGGAAGAGCAGAAATCTTTTTGCACTCACTCACTTGCTCAGTCAGTGAAGCAGTAATGGCCTGTACGTGTCATGTAATGCCATGCCCTTCATCTGAATGAACACAAGTTGTACATCACAATCACAACATTGTATCTCCTCCGCTCTTCTCTCTTCTCACCCTTTTCTCCTAGTTGGCAATGTTACGGAGGGAGAAGGGGTCGACGCGACGTCTATTCTTCCTTTCATCCGTCTCCTCGCATTATTATCTCTCTTGAAAACGCTCGTTAAATGTACTCCCATACAGATGTCATCAAGCCACTACATTATTTTAGTGCAGATTCTATAACCTCCGCATATTGTACTGCTACCACAATTTTTTTTTCGCTCCGATTGTGGAGGAGGCAAACTGCCTCGTGTGGAGATATACGTGTGAAATACCAATATTATGCGTGTATCCTTTTTTTATGAGTCTTCAACAAAAATTTCGCAATTCCAAAAAA
>JAHZND010004815.1:0-49383 GCA_027744115.1 Acrocyrtus sp. NNG-2020 | reverse complement strand
GTGCTTTTGCTCCGTTGCAACTTTTTCACACTAATTTTCATTATCCATAGCTAAACTCAAAAATCAGCTTTAAAATGCCATGCCTCTTACTATTACAACTGAAAACGCAATTTTCCCCATTCTTAGTAAGTACCTAGAAAAGGTGACAAAATTATCGCACAAATTATGAAAAATTTATTAAAGCATTTAAAATCACTAATTTATTGTATTTCTTCCACTGCAAAAAAAATTATTGCGTACCTATTTATAGGTCCTAAATAGGTCTCAAGGGACGCGATGCACGTACCTTTTGCGAATTTATGGCAATGGCTATGATTATGTCATGAGCGATTTTGTCAACCTTGTCTAAAAGTCACGCCGTTTTTCCAAGTCGTGAACCATGAAATTTTCGTTCTACATACTTTTAGCATAGCACAGTCACTATATCAGAGTATATATCTGCATTCCGACTATATTTGACAGAATCCGACTTATATTTGTTCTTGAAATTACATCAGCATCAGCACTTTAAGCTACCACGACACGACCATGCCTATTTTAAAATGCAGTAATAAATTGGTCACTGACTTCAGATCAATGTCACTCTCATCATGTTGCACAAGCTTCTTCCGGCTTTCCGGGTGGGAGGCTAATTGATTGACAGAAATACCCTTGAAATTATCCCTCTTGCACTTTACAATCTGTAGGATCGTCTACCAATTTTTTTTATTGTTTCCTTGTAAACTCTGATCTCAGAACGATTTACCATTAGGTATGAAGGATTTTCATAATAGAAGTGCACACAGTATTAATACTTCCATAATAATTTTATTGTGAATTACTTTAAACTTGAATGCATTGCACTTTTGGGTGTTTATGAAGGATTTTCATAATAGAAGTGCACACAGTATTAATACTTCCATAATAATTTTATTGTGAATTACTTTAAACTTGAATGCATTGCACTTTTGGGTGACATTAGGTACGTAATATGTACTCTACCTTACATCCGCCTACTGGCAATCAACCATGAACGTGAAATCTTTTTCTGAAGAAAGACGTATCGAGAAAACTTTTTTAAAAAATCTCACACTTGAAACAAGAAGGCTGCGTAATTTTTTAATGCTCATCAGCCATCAACCGACATATAAATTGAAGAATGATTTTTGTCGACACATTCCATTTTATGCACATCAAGGTGGAATTTTAAAATATGGACTTGTTACGAAACGCATTTTTTGAAATTGTACCGTACGGCCATGAATAAAAAAAAATTCGTTGCTACTGTCCTATATTAAAATAATGACGTCATTCACGCCATACAAGCATTAAATAAATTTACAGAGAATTTGACAGTTTGTTAGTAAAAATGAAATGAGAGAGTGAAAATGAATGCAAGGTACTGTATCAAATCGCCGCAATGTACATGTCACCAATCAAACATCAAACCATTCCGTTTTGTTGCAACAAAAAAAGCTTTGCCAATTATTGCGACCGTGGCTGAAGTCAAAAAGTTTGCTAATATAATATAGTGCCATATAGTGTACAGCAGGAAATTGCCGAGGGATTATTTATAAGGAGCAAATATTATCGCAAAAATTTTAATAGAGGTACTTTGGAGCAGTTCTTTTTAAATGGCGTGGCGTGCCTTGTGACATCTCATCGTGTTCTTTGGCTTTGGCATGGAGTGATGTACTCTTGTCTGTGTTGTGGAGCTTCCCTCGGACTGCTGAAAATTGACGCTTTTTAAATTGAAGCTGAGTCAGTGGTGTGGAGCAGTTCAACTAATGTGGTCGAAGTGAGCGAGTGTGTCTGTTCGAAAATGAAAGTTTTTAAAATTTCAGTGTTTCAAAAATCACCTCCGGTATTATGCCAAGTGCTAATATTAGGGGGCATAATGGGACTGGCGTTGGTGCCAGAGGTGAGGGCACAAGAGGAAAGTTCAGAGCAGTTAGATGTTAGAAATCCGGATCGGGTGCGGTTTCCGGGAGGAGCGGGGATTGGATTGGGGAGTAGCTCAGGAGGATTTGTACCAGTGATAGGACCCCACGGTGGTAGAATATTGCCTGGAGTGCCAACCGCAGCAGCTGCTCAAGAGATTGGGACTGGAAGTGTGCCTACGACGGTGGAAAGTGAGGAAGATGCGGAGGCGACTGTAGCACCTTCGGAGGGTTCCAGGGAAGAAGATACTGCGTCAAATGAGGAGGGTGCGGAGGAGGAAAGTGGGGAAGATGAGGAAGGGGAAGCAAGAGAAGAGGCTGCAGACGAGCCGTCAATTGAAGAGGATGAGAATCCGTTGAATAGGGAAAGTCGAGTGGGGCACAATGATACTTCTTCTGAGCAGTCGGATAACTTTATTCCCGATGGACAGGAATCGAAGCAGTCTGTAGCAGTGGCTAACCCAAAGGATTTAGCTACTGCTGCGACGGGATATGGAGGAGAGTATGGTGGTGGTGGAGGCGGAGGAGGGGGCGGCCAGTAAGTTTATCTCAAATCTTCTTACTTTTCCGCAGCACAATTTCCGAAAAATGTTAGCTAATGGCTTTATTTTCAGCTACGGCGGTAGTAATACCGGCCACTATGGAAACCATCATGGAGGCGGTGGCTCCCATCAAAAGAGCCACCATGGGCGTCAAGGGCACAAAGCTCAAAAAGGTCACCACTCCAACAGCGGCTATCACAAAGGTAACCAAGGACACCAAAATCGAGCTCAGAAATCTGGTCACCACAAAAGTTCAGGGGGAGCTTCAAAAGGACACAAGTCAGGAGGACAACACTACGGAGGTCAAAATCATGGGAATAAGGGCTCTAAGCATGCCAACTACGGACAAAAGGGGCATCATAAGAAAGGGCATAGCACCAAAGGGTTCCACAATACATATCATAAGGTCAGTCACAAAGTCATGATGTAAAATTGTAAAGGGCAGAATAGAATTTAGAATTGATTTTTTTTCTCTAGAACGAGTACGCCAAGAACCACAACTTCTACGATGACTACCACACTGGAGGGCATCACCAGCGACATGGGGAGCATGGACAGCATCATGCCAACCACGGTGGAAAGAAATATCACTGGAGGACACCACAGCCAGAATCACCACCAGAACCATCACGGAAACCACGGTCATCACTTGAATGGTCACCACAATGAAGCTCACAAGGGACATCATGGATCCCACGGAAATCAAGGGCATCACGGAAACAGTCAGCACTACGGCAACCAGGGCGGGTCACACCATCAAAGTCAACACGGAAAGCAGCATCATCTAGGTGGCCACCACGGTGGGCTATACCGGCATGGAGGAAATCAAGGAGGAGGTTATGGACACGGTGGAGGCGGCGGAGGAGGAGGAGGAGGTGGCTTTGGCGGAGGTGGAGGAGGATACGGTTACGGGGGCTAAATATAACACTGGGACTTAAAATGGGAAAAACACTTTTAGCTTACTACAAATATTTTTATATATGTGACGGGACTAACTTATTTTCGTTTTAAAAATAAATATGCTGGGTTGCAGAATAAGTTAATTGTGGTTAATTTTTATTCAACAAAAAATGTGCAATTTCAACGAATTCAATAATGTTTGCTCAGTTATGCTCTTATAACCTATTCCTCATTATAACGGAATGGGGTGCTGGAGTCCGAATAGCTCCAGCATGCCCCTCCAGCCCTGGCACAATTTTCATATCTGGATCAAACTTAATTTTAAATTGCTGGAAAATATTTGTCATAAAAAGAAAGACATTGTCCCTTGCTAATGTCTCTCCAGGACATTGTCTTCGACCAATCTGGAAAGGTTGGAGATTTTCACTCTTTACGTATTTCTTTCCATCAGCGGTGAGAAATCTTTCTGGACGGAAGTTCTCCGGATCTCCCCAAATCTTGGGGTTGTGATGAATAAAGTAAAGATTAGGCTGAAGTGCGGCATCTTTTGGGATGTGATATCCTTTAAACTCCCTGTCTGCCATGGCACGGTGTTCTACACCAGAAGCGATGATTGAAGAGCATCGGAGGACTTCATCAATTAGCGCGACAGTGTATGGCATGCTAGGCCGATCATTTACAGATACATTCCTGGTGTCACCAGTCACATCGTTTATTTCTTGCTGAAGCTTTTCCTGAACTTTGGGATATTTACATAAGTAAAAAACTGCCCAGGCTAGAGTAGTCGATGTCGTTTCAGATCCCGCAAGGAACAGATCGAACAATGTTGCAATTAGTTGTCGCTCTAGTCCAAAAGTTCAAATAATTTTAATTTAAGCTCCAGTACACCAAAAATTTCGCTAAAAACGTTAAAAATTTTATTTACCAGCCAAACTTCCATGAAAGAATGAGGCTGGATCATTTTCAGCCTCTTTCATTTCATTAAAGTAAACGTCCAGGAAACAGTTTTTGTCCCCATCCTGGAATTTCAACTTGTGCTGCTCAATAGTTTCCTCCATAAACGTTCTGACATCATGAAACACTTTTCGAACAGCGTTGTACCCGCTGTACTCGGGTATAATGTGTCTTAGGAAGGGAAGGTAATCCACCAAACTTCCTTTCTCCACAGTTTCATTAAATCCGCTGAAAAGCATAATTTTTATTTTTTTTAGCATTCTGCTTCCCTTCAACCGATTGTATGAAAGAATTGGCATATATGTAAACTCCTCCTTACTTACTCTGAACTATTTCTAGCCAAAGCGATAAGTTTTGGGTCGTCGTGGCTTAAAATCTGCGAGCTTAATATTCCCCAAAGAGAGTTCACTACAGCAAGCTTCACAACCTCGTTAATTTTTTTCACAGGTTGACCTTCGATTTCTTTGAACTTCTTGATGACCTCACTCACGTCGTCCATTATCAAGGCCTCCATGGTCGATTTACCAAAGCCAAAGTCTCTAAGTTGTCGCAACAGAAACCTTCGATGAACCTCCCATCGTTCATTCTCTGCATTAACGATACCTAGTCCAGGCTCATCCGGGTACATTTCAAAGACAGGCGAGCTAACCCGGCCTGCGAAGGCTGGTTCAGCCGAAAACATTTCTTTTGCCAGTTTCGGGTCAGAAACGATGACGGAGCTGCAAAATTAATTATTTTTTCCTTAATGGGAATTTCATCTACAATTTTACTCGCTAATTAACTCTAAATTAGTTTTTAGAGTTGGCTTACGTGTAACTTCCCAAGTCAACTTTGTAAATGTCCCCATACTCCTCCGTCCACTTGCAAAATTGCTCGTTTGGGTTTACCCCCAACTGAAACAGGCATCCTACAATGGGAAGACCTTTCGGACCTGGCAGTTCCTTCCCTATTAATTCACTCTCCTTTTTAAAAAATTTCCTTCTCAAAAACCATATCAAGCCAAATGTAACCACCAAAACTGTCCACAGGGGAAGGGCCATGTTGACTGCACACTCTGAAAAAGCAAACTGGCTTGATTTTGCTCAAAAATAAATCTGTTGCCGATTATGCAATTGGCAATTTGCTACCATGCACATTTTTTTCTACTTTTTCCATGTCGCCTACAAAAAAATTATTTTTTGCACATGAATAGAGCGCATATTGCAACATGGCAGTAGTCCAAAAGCCGATATTGGCGATTCACCTTCAAATCGACCAAGGTTTAGAGAAGCGAAATACAAAAAACAGTCTCAGGATGATTATATAAGAATATAGGAATCAAAATGAATAATGAGAAAAGATCCGTTTGCATTTGCAAAATAGCAGAGACCAACCGAATCATTGCGTTCTGAGCCGAGTCCTGCGGGCATCTTTCTTTAAGAGTTATTTTTATTTGACTGAACATAAATCACAAAGTTGACCTTCAGTAAATTCTGTGACTCTTTTCTCACTTCGCTGCGTCTTCTCCTTCTCCAACAGTCCTCAGCATTTTCTATGTAGATCAATGAGCGATTACTGTGGACAGTTGTCATACACTTGATTTATGTAGTCTGTACCGAATACGCAATTTAAATCAATTTATATCGGGATTTCATTTTTTGCATGCTTGTTAAAAATCTACGTTAAACTCTGCCTTATGTAGTTTGGATGTAAATTTAATTACTCATCCTGCCATTACCTTTCCCATATGTAGGTTGTTATATAATTTACCCAATCGATAAATTTTCACTCGAAAGCCTTCAAAATGTTGTTGAGTTAGTAGTTTGGCCTTTATCATTTGAGTATAGCTTTTCTTCCGGAAAAGGAATAAAAAACTTCTTGGAAGGGCTGTAGTTGATAGAGTTTTATTCTATTAAGTCTGTTCGCAATAATGTTGTACATTTTTCATGACTATTTATTAATACATATTAAATGCCTACACACTACACTACAAGCTCTTGTTCCTGTTGCATTTTGATGAAAGTTAATATTCCGCATTGCTACTGGTATTAGAGCTCACGAAAAACAAGTAAATCAAAATCATTTATTGCATTTTAATAACCTCGTTCATGAGTTGTTATTGCTATATTCCCGGAATTTCTCTGAGAAAATTGAAAACTTCCTTGAGCATGATGTTTAAAAATCAACAATTTAATGGGCATCGATTTCAATCAGTAGAAACGCTAAATATCGGAACGAATAATAGACTTGCCAAATTAAGTTTTGTAATATTTTGCTGGCAGCTTTTAAACTGGGCTATGGATATTTTGGATTTGCCCGACATTACGATACAATTTACTCCTTAAATTATAGTACACTTAAAATACTTTTATCGAATAACTCGGATTTAAATATTCCTTGTAAAATTCAAATCACACTGACTGAATTACACTTGTACTTCAAGAAACAACTTCCGATTTCTAATTCGTGTGCGATGAATCGTCATAAATTGTCAGCTTCATCTATAGCTTCCAAAGATTGTACTAATTCAACTCAGATGAGTGTTGATGTCGATAAGGAGAACGTCCCACAAGCAGACTTGTGTACTTGGGAAAAGTGGTTTCTGCGAATGGTTACATTTGGCTACAACACTCTAAGTCTACCCGTTTACTATGATAACTCAGCCGGGATGCTTTGTGTAACTAAAAACCGACTATCAATTTCGGTATGGCTGTTTCGATTGGTTTGGGTAACAATTGATTCGATCTACTTGCTTCTTGTGTCAAAACGTCTATCCATTAACACTGCTGGAGAGAAGGAATTCACCGAGTTCTGGATGCATACAATATCCAGGAACCTGTCTTGCGTTGTAGTGTGGGTGGGCGACTGCATTCAATCTAGAGGAAACAGTGCAGATATTTAACACCATGGTAGTAAATAGGCGGATATGGGGAGGTAAGTTTAAAAATTGAAACTCCTTACCACAGAACAACGCTATTATGTAACTACGTACTAAACTAACTACTGTCAATTAATTCGTTAATTAATAGGTAGATTTGGAATATGGAGCGAGAGATTCTCTGGTCCAGTAGAAATCAAGCTTGGAAGATTACTGAAAGCTGGCTCAGTATTTGCCTGTATTCAGCCAATTTTCCCTCTTGCAATGCACTTGGAAAGTAGACAAAGCGCAAGATACTGGGGGTCCCGATTTCTCCCTCAGAATCTATACAACTCACCCCCTGGAGTAGCATTAGCAGCAGCACATGACCTTCTGCTGTCAAATTTTGCTATCATAGCATCCGGTTATACGATAGCACTAATGCCACCCTTCTTTATACTAATGCGATTTTGGATGACCAATTTAATGTGCGTAATAAAGCATTTCATGCCATTTGTTGCATGTTACGTGAATGCGATAATAATTTTGCCATTTTCTTATTCAATGTAGCAACAAAGTTCGGCTCTCACGTTCCCCCATACTGAACGTTCCTCTTCTCCAGTACAGATCTCTTTTGACGTTCTCCCGTATTTACAACTGCTGTTTTGGAAAAGTCATCTTCCCACTTTTGTTTTCCGGGGCGTGTCTGTTACTATCCATAATGTTAAGTGCTTTAATTAAGGATGGAAATAAACTTTCTTTTGCACCTCTAGCGAACCTCGGATTCGGGACAGCCCTCATTGCGTTCATTCTATATGAGGTACTTCACGGAGCCGGAAAAGTGCTTCAAAGGTCAAATGATTTTAAACACTTATTCAAAAAAGAGAAAAGTCAATACAGGAAAAGGTATGCTAGATCTTGTCGAGAAATGAGAATATATATTGGACATTTCGCGTACATAAAACTAATCACATTTATAAGTACAATGAAGTTCTCTATTGATCAAGCCATTACTATTATTTTTGCTTTTTAAGCTTTTAAGTACATTTTGTTTAATAGTTCAATAGTTCTACTTAATTAATTATACCAATCTACAGCGACTGCAATAAAATTTAAAACCCGAGTTAGTTATTAATATTAAGTGATAGTCGAAGTTTGATTGGGAGATTAAGACCTTTCATTCTGCAACTCTCAATCTTAGTTTAACAGAGCAAAACTGAAAAAAATCATTTACTGTTATCATCAATTGATACAACAAAAACTAATATTTTAGTACGGCAATCTCATTCACATGCATTAAAAATAAGCTCATAGCTGTATTTGGATTTGCTCTTAATCTACGTGTCTAGTCATTTAATTTCAATATCTTGCAACGGTCTTCCAACGCGGTAAATTGTTTTAATATCGTCACATCGTCGATAATCGATTTAGACGGGTAAAATTGAGAACTAACCTGCAAAATTATTTGCAAAATGTCGATTTGACTAGAGAATGCAATGTACAAAGAAAAAACTTAAAAAATAATTTCACAAGAACAAAAAGTTAAAAATAGGACTGGAACTACTAGAAATGGACCGTCAAAAGCATAATCTGAAAATACGTTTAAATTACCTACTATTCCAACTAAAAGATTCATGCGTAATGAATCTTCGTCACTTGCCATCTCCCAAAGATTCTTTTCCTTGTTACATCCATGAAATATCAGGTGCTATTCCAGTTCCTAAGAAAACCATTGCTCCATCAAAATCAATCGACTTGTGTCCGTGGGAAAAATGGTTTCTGCGAATGGTTACATTTGGCTACAACACTCTAAGTCTACCCGTTTGCTATGATAACTCGGCAGAGATGCTTCATGTTACCAAAAGCCGACTAGCAATTTCAGTATGGCTGTTTCGATTGATTTGGGTAACAATTGACTCTATTTACTTGCTTTTGATGTCAAAACGTCTATCCATTGAAATTGTTGGAGAGAAGGAATTCACAGAGTTTTGGGTTCATACAATATCCAGGAGCTTGGCCTGTGTTATAGGGTGGGCAATTGCAATTAATCTTCACGAAACGGTGCAGATTTTCAATACTATGGCGGCAACACGACGGATAAAGAAAGGTATGAAATATTTACGATATTGGCATTGAATTATCCTTACGAAGAAATTTAAAGTCCAATTTTCTATTTAAGGGAGATTTGGAAAGTGGAACGGTCACTTTTCCGGTCCATTGGAAATCCAGCTCCGAAGGTTAGTGCAGGTGGCGTCAGTGTTCTTCTGTATTCATCCAGTTTTCCCTCTTTCAATGCACTTGGAAAGTAGACAAAGCGCAAGATACTGGGGATCCCAATTTCTCCCACAGAATCTATACAATTCACCCCTTGGAGTAGCATTAGCAGCAGGATATGATCTTCTACTGTCAAATTTTGCTATCATAATTTGCGGTTATGTTGTACTACTATTGCCGGCCTTCTTTGTCCTGATGCGCTTTTGGATGACTAACCTCATGTATGAAGTATTTAAATTTTAAAAATAACTAACAAATGAACTCAAACATTACATAATTATCCATTTCCTATTTTTTCGTATAGTGACAAAGTTAGACGCTCACGTTGCCCCTTACTTCACATTCCACTTTTCCAGTACAGATCTCTCTTGGCTTTTGCCCGCATTTTCTGTTGTCTGGGAGTAGTCATCCTCCCATTTTTAATTTTCTCCGGGTGGCTGTTACTATCAATAATGTTGAGTGTTCTGATTGCCCAAGGATATAAACTTTCTTTTGCACCACTCGCAAACCTCGGATTCGGGACAGTCCTCATAGTATTCGCACTATATGAGGTACTTCACGGAGCCGGAAGAGTACTTAGGAGATCTCTCCAGTTCAAACACTTATTCCAGCAAGAGAAAAGTCAATACAGGAAAAAATATGCTAGATCCTGTAGAGAAATGGGAATTTATGTTGGCTCCTTCGCGTACATCAAACCAAGCACATTCATAAGCACAATGAAGTTTTCTATCGATCAAGCAATTACAATTGTTTTTGCCTTTTAAATCATTAAAAAATATCTCAATAGTGTATAATAAATCTGCAAATTAAAATTTCTCAATTTCAACTGCCTACTTAAAAATATCAATATTTTGTTGTGGCCTTCAGCATCAATATTCCACAAGACTTTCAAG
Source organism: Acrocyrtus sp. NNG-2020 (assembly GCA_027744115.1). Lineage (NCBI taxonomy): Eukaryota > Metazoa > Arthropoda > Collembola > Entomobryomorpha > Entomobryidae > Acrocyrtus > Acrocyrtus sp. NNG-2020. The sequence continues at coordinate 39,065 of JAHZND010004815.1, read as the reverse complement.
GTCGTCCCACCGCTGCCAAGCACTTTTTATATAGTGAAAGCTTTTTTTTTTCTCGTGAAACCTCCAGCCTCCCTCCTCATTTTATTTCTCATCCAATTTTTTCTCGTCTTTGTTCCTCCACTCTCTTCCTCCAACTCCAACGAAAGACACTCACTCGCCATCTACCCTCCTCCTCCTCATCTTCCCTTTCAAGGCTGCTTTTAATCATCTCATCTCCTTCTCGTAATCAGATGGCATAATTGCACTCTGCTTGACTCTTTTCTGTTTCCGTCTTCCTCGCTCTTATCCCTTATCCTTCTCATTCATTCCGTTTCCTATCCCTAAACGCTAAAATCCACTCTCACTCTCTAAATTCACCTGCACTCACCAATGTTTTAATCCCCTCATATCCCATCCATATCTCCTCATTTTAGGAGGCGGACCCCAAAAATTAAAAGGCAACCTGCCACACACGCCGCACATGATAACCGCATCTGAAAACCCTAACCCTCCTATACTAAACTTCTCTAACAAAAGAAAGATATTCCCACTCATCCATCCCATACTAAACAGCTCTGATACCCTACAAACGTTATAATTTTTTACTATAGGACATGCCACATTTTTCATGTGTTCTCCCTCACCATTCACCATCAACATGATCTCAACCCGTGTGCAGTGCAGTCGCAGAGCAGCAAAAACAATAAAAAAATGCAACTTCCCAGCAAACAGCAAAGCAAAAGGAGCCTCTTTTTTTTGCCCTGCGTGCGTTTTTCTTACACTTTTTACACACAGAGAGGAAAATATCGGATCGGATCTCTCGGTTAGGGCTTATATACCCTGTCCATACTGACTACTGACAATATTTTTTTACCTGTTTTCCTGTGCGCTTTTCGCTTTTCTATTATCTCGCGTGTGAAGAGTGAACAGTAGTAAAAAAATAGAGTATATTAAATGCACTACGAATATTTTTTTTTGCATTTGTAAATGCTTTTTCTTGCATATCCCTCATATTATAGACTTATCGTGTGAAGATAAGACAGGAAACTGAAGGAGTGAGTGTGTGGAGAAGAAAAGAATAGAAAAAAAGTGTGTATGGATTTTAAGCAGGGATTTAAATGAGCAAGGTAAAGGAAAAAAAATAATATGATGGACGGAAGGAAGAGGAAGGACGTTGAGTGAAGGAAAAAAAGTAGAAAAAAAAGTTTTCTTTTTTAGGTTTTATTGTTGGAGAGGATGAGGAGTTAATGGAATAATTAGCTTAACGAGTTGATTTTAGTTGCGTTTGATAAGTTAGTTGGGTTTGGAGTGAGTGAGACTAATTTTATGTGAAGACAAGCCAGGTGAAAATAAAAAAAAATATTGGTAGTAAAAAATATATATTTTTGGGGTTAGTTGAGATAGGTTAGGGAAAAAATACGGGAGAGTTGGGCAGAATTGCGAGTTTTTGGAAAGGATTTAAAATTTGGAAGAGACATGGGAGGAGGAGGAGGCACTTGAGATAATTTAATTTAGGATAATTTAAGATTTATTTTTATGATGTGGAGGAAAGGAAAATAAATGTGAAAGGAAGGATGTGGAAGGAAGTTGAACTGAAATGGGTGTTCAAAATTTATTGTGAAAATATGAAAGTGAGGATTGAAAGGGAAATGTGAAAAAAAATTAAGAAGGGAAGTTAAATACGTTTTATTTGGAGAGGAAAAAATTTTTTAATTGCGAATTTATTTAAATTGGATATTAAGCAAAAGGAAATGCGCAGGGAAGCTGTTGTCATCTGCTTAGTTGGGATATTGGAATATTTTTGAAGGAAGGAAAAGGGAGAGCAATAAAGAAAGTGTTAAATTCAAACGGTTTAGGGAAAAGTTTGACAATCAAAGAGATTGATAAGGCAAAAGCACTTCAAGTCGGTTATCAAGTACTGTTTGAAACGCTGAATAGCTGGTAGTGGTTTTTGTAGGTAAAAAAGAGTATTTTTTCTTTTTGAAACGTTTTCCCTCAAGCAACATTTAATACGTAAAGCAACCTAAAAAAAGTCAAATGACGCAAACAGCAAGTGCTTTTAAAATTCAGTCATAGTAGAGCTAACAGGTGGGCATCAAAACGCACAAAACAGTGAGAAAAAACGATTTTTAGTTTTGGTAACAAGTAAAGACAGTTTCAGTAATAAAAATAACTTATAGAAACAATATAATAAACTTAGTAATGGAAACAGTAGTAGCCCATGTCCAACCATCCAATAGTGGTAGCAGTAGTAAGAAATCCTCACCTACAGCAGAAGGTCCTGGAGCCGGTGGAAACAATCCACTAACTTCAGCAACAACGGTAAGGGTCATTTTGGAAAAGCGTTAAATTATTCGTTAGTTAAAGGATATTTGTTATCTGTACGTGTAAAATGTTGAATTAAAGATGTTCGTGAAAAATGTTTTTTATAGATTGACTCACCCTCTTCGACAACAAAGTCAAATCCGTCGGTATCAACCTCATCGTCTGCGACTGCGCCCGTCACGGTCAATAACAGTAGCAATAGTAGTAGTAGTAGCAATCCGATCTTTGTGATTACGAATTCATCCTCGTCGTCGTCAGTGGGGGGAGTTCCTAGTAATAGCAATAACCTCGAGATGCCTTCCAACTCTCATCCTACCTCCGTGACATGTGGAGGAGAATCTGTAGTCTCGTCCAGTGCGTGTACTGGTGGTGGTGCTCATTCTGAAGATGACGATGGTGGTGGGATTGTTAGTAGTGGCGTGCCATCAGGAGTGAACGGTGGTGGAGGTAACACTGGCACTTCTTCAACTTCTGTAGTGTCATCGACAGCAGGGACAACCAGTCAGCAACAGCAACGACACTCTAATCCTCGCCAGTCAACTCTTACCAGAAGTCATGCAATAACTTTAGATGAAGACTCGGACGGTGCTTCATCACAAGCTCCAGATTCTGGAGGAGGTGTTACTAAGTCACTTCCGCAGGAGCAGGAACAAGAGCTCATTCATTTTATAATTGACACATGCAATAGGAACGTGAAAGACAAGCATTTTATTCTAAGGATTGAGGCAGATCTTACTCAGTTCGTGAAGGATGAGTCGTAAGTAAACAGTGACCAATTGACAGCATCGGCTAATTATCGGAGTTGATTTATGTTTATTATATTAATAAAAATATTCAACTTTGCACTTTTAGGCGACTAACTCTGCCGTTCCCGCAAATGACATCGTATCAGCGAATGCTAGTACATAGAATGGCCACACTGTTCGATCTCGACCACAATGTGGATAATTCCTCAGGTGGCAACTTCGTTGTAGTCAGTAAAGATCTCAATGGAAGGGGACATGGGGGTCACATTCCTCCAATCCGCTTCAAGGAACTACCTTCAAATCCAGCCATGATAGTCTCCACTTCACCTTCTAGTCATGTAATAGCTAGCATAGATCCTAGTGCTAATTCAGAGGTGATCCTTATAGACCCCTCTTCCGGTAATACTCTCAGCACTGCCCCTGGTACCACCAGCACGTCTTCGAAAAAAATACTCAAGCGAGAGAAGGTGCCCGGTCTTGGTTCAGACAAGAAAGGTGCTGGTGGTGCAGCAAAGACAAAGAGCCTTGAAGAACGTACACAAGATTACCATAAAGCCCGTCGCAGAATATTTGAAGACAATTCGGGGGAGTCAGGATCCGGAGTATCTTTGGACAACTCTGTATCGGCGTCCTCAAAGAAGCTCAATTGGTCATCGACTGACTCATCTGAGGATAGAATGTATTTGAAACCGCCATTTCCTGGTAATACATCAGGAGGGAAGCTCATCAAGGTAGAGTCGTTCGAGTCTGCAAGTCAAAAGAAGCCATCAAATAGGGACTCTCGGGCAATGGGCAAAAGTCACAGCTTCGGGGGGTATGAGGAAAATAGTCAGCCTCCATCAGGAGGTGGGCATAGCGGAAGAGTTGCAGTCGGAAAAAACTTTCCTGGTGGTGCTAATAACAGTAGTAATAATGCAAGTTCCTCGATGATCAGTTGTTCAAGCTCGAGTAGCCTACGAAGCAGTTCATTTTCAAAACAAGATTCAAGTAGTAGCACTACTTCTGGTTCCGGACAGAGCCCTTCAGGGGGAACGTCATCAGGGTCAACTTCGGGCTATAAATCTAGTTCGTCTTCAGGAGGAAGTGGGGGTGGTGCTGGTATAGTTCCTAATTATTACACTGGTGGTGGACTAAACGGTGCTAATAGCGGTGGACCGCTTGGAGCAACTACTCCACTTGGGCCAATGCAAAATGACCCTATGAAACCTCCAGCGATAATTTTTGCACCAGCAGGTGGGCCGCCTCATCAACAGATTTTTCAAAGCGAGGATATGAGCGTTGGCCAAGGTGGCATGGCTCCGAATTCTAGTCAACAAGTTGTATTCTGCTGCTGGGCAGTCACCGATGTAAATAATGTTCCTCCAGGAGCAGTAATAATTGATCCAACAACTGGACAAACTGTTAGAAACACAGATGGAACTCAGTACTATTATGATCCGACAAATCCACCAAAATTCGTGCAAACGATGCCAGCGGCAACACCAATTCCTGTCCCTCAGCCACCGCCACCATCAACTCCCCAACAGCAGGATCCATATGCTCCCATGTATCCTCCAGCGGTGATTGCGGGACCACCGATCACGGCCTACACTCCTATGCAGCCCACTCAGCCACCGCAAACTCCAACTGGAACCGGGAGTGCTCCACCACCAGCTGCTTTCATGACGATTCCAGCTGCCGCCGCAGCCTCACAGATTTATTTTCCTCCTCCGTCTGCACCGGTGTCTACAGCAAATACATCTACAGGATCTCCACAAGATATTCAGGATCTTTCTGGGTACTTTACTCAGCTAAGTATGGCCGCAGGACCTGGAGGAAGACAAGCTCAGCCATCTGTAATATACGTACCAGTTGATGCCCTTAATGCAGCAGCAGCGACATATGCTACACCACTTCAATCTGACCAGCAGTCACAAGGAACATATTATGAGGATTCATCACAGTCCCAATCAGCGCCTCAACAAATTCCACCTGCAATTCCGATTCAGTTTCAAGCTCCTGGAGCTGGATATGTTTTGCAGCAGGTTGTTGACCCAAGCGGAGGATCTGCACCCGGGGTCTATTACTACGGGGGTGTTGGAGGGGGAAACATAATGCAAACTCCGACGATGCAGACATCTAATAGCAATTCTGTTCCTCAGCACTCTCATAACACCGTGTCTCATCAGCAGCAGCCACGCTTCAAAAATTGGGTTATGTCTCATCCACCCCAACAGCAGCATCCATCCTCTCAGACGTTTAGTATACACGGTGCCAGTGGCCAAGTGACCCCAGCGCAGCAACAAAATAATCCTCCTGGAGTTGGTCATCCTTCTGGTGCAATAATGCTTCATCCAAGTGGTATGCATCATGAATATAGAATGATGCCATGTTTCAATATTTCTTTATGTCTGAGTTTATAGTTCATGCATTCTTATGACTTTTAAATTTAATTTTATACTTTAGTTCCTCCAAATTCGATGGTTCCTGGGGGACCAGGCCTTGTCTCAGTTCCCACAGTATTGCCTCCACCGCATCCTGGCGCATTGTCAGGAGCACAGCAGCAGCCAGCGCAGCAATTACCTCAACAACCCCCTCAACAAAACTCAACGTTAGTACCTTTAAGTTACCATCCTTCCCAATCTCACCATTCTCAACATCCACAACCTGGACCTGCTGCAGCTAATGCACCCACACTAATGCAAACGTTAGTGCCATGTGTCCAATCCCCAGTATTTCCTGCCCCTCCACCCCAACCTCCTCCCCCTCCCCCATTGAGTCATCAGGCTCAACCGCAACAACACCAGCCTCAGTCTTTCGTACCACCACCCCCTCAACATCATCAACAACATCAGCATCATCCCTCCTCTCATCCCCACCACAGCCATCACTCAACCCGACCACATCATCACCATCAAAACCATCCTCATGGACTGTCGCAACATCATCAAAATCCTCATCATAGTCATAACCAACCCCGATTCCTGGCTGTAACGGGTTCATCCGCAGCTGCAGCTGCTGCCGCTGCGGCGGCGTCTCAACAACAACAACAACAACAGCAAATCCTTTTCGCTGCTGCAGCTGCTGCGATGGCAATGTCAAATAACTACTCCAATTTTGCTGCAGGAGCAACGGGAACTAATTCTACTAGATTTATAAAGGGTACGGGAAGAGGTGGTGGTGGGGCTGGAGTTCACCACGGAGCGGTAACAGGGGTGGTGAGAAGGAGTAAGAATTTCTCCATCAACAAGCAGCAACCAAATAATTCTTCCAAGTAAGAAAGAAAGGAAACAGGTTCCACTGCAGTAATAATTAACAGTTACTATTTATTAAAATGGGCGTAGGTCTTACGTCTGGCAATATGGAAGTAATAAAACAAGTTATCTAAGCTAAATTAGAAATATTCAAGCTAAGCTAGATTATTAACGTAAGCGCGACTAATAATATTCACTTATTTGGATAGGTCTAATTTATTTATTTGATGATTGCGATTACGTTAAATGAGATGAGAGAATAAATTATTTAAAAATTTAGTTGCATTTGAAAGAGGGAAAGATGATCCAGTCGAGTAACTAATAAATTATAGTCGAAGCATAAGACTAATTTTTAGTTAGGCAAGTACATGTTTAGGTGAAAGGGTAAGAAACAATAATTATATGTCAGCGTAGCATATAATAATAAGATTTACAATACGTACTTTAGTTGTATACCTACGTTATTTAAATTAAAATGTACGAGTATAATTATTTCAGACGTAATAATTATAAATAAGGATTAGGTGAGGTTATGAAAGTAACAATGGAAGTATTGCAGACAGAGTCATGTCATATAAATAAGTATACTGTCATAATTTAATATCGGTATCGATTTGTCAAATGTGTCAACCAGTGTCGTCGTAAACTGTGTGAAAAATTGAAATCGGCGGAAATAAATACGAATAAAATTGAAATTATAAACAAAATCTGTATGGAAGTGATTTACAATTAATTTTTATTTATGTAAATATCCATTTAGATAATTTCACTCTCAGAATTACTTCAGCGTAGTATTACATAATCACAAACATTCCTTCACGACCTCATATACGTCATACTGAAATCTTAAACACCTATGCCTGGCTAGTACTTAAATATTTCAAAGAATATAATAACGAGAACAACAATTTGCATCTTGTAATAAAATTAATCATAATCAGGGTCACAATGAATAATTAAATAATTTCATTAATAAACCTTTTGTAATTTTATAGCTGTTCCTTTCTCTTGTTTTAATCGTAATCTACACGTATCTGATAATCAAACTCTTAAGTTTTGAATGAAATTATCAGCTTTTAAGTTAAATACGGCAAAAAGTTGATAGAAAAGATTGGAAAAATATGAGACGAAAGCAGACACCGAGAATAGAGCAGCCAATACTAGTACAAAATTGACTACTGCTATTCCCGGTGTATTAACACGTAGCCCGCTAAGCCTGCTAACAGCATATATTTAACTTTAGGATATTCGTTCATGTATATCGTGACCATTCCGACGTATGGCAACAGACCACGAGCACGACCAACTATGTCCTTCTTCGTTAGCCAAAGTTGTCCTGGGGCGTAAAGTCCACGGTCATCGACTGAATTGTTGTCTCCCTTCGTCAAAAACTTGACTGTGCCATTCTCCCTGATGTAACATTAATTTTTGATTTTAGTTAGTGACTCATAGTCAGTTTTACAAATAACAATTAACACAGGTATTTTATGAATGTTTAAATATAATTTACTGTACATATTTAATATTCATATGTATAATACTACTGATCCATCTTGAAAGTCTTTGGCTTGGCTGGCAAACTTAATAAAATGAATTTGTTTCACTTCAAACCAGCAATCTCAGATAACTCAGCTGACTCAGCACCAGCGAAGATCACCGACTCAATTTTTTCCTGCCTTTTTCGGTTTCCTCCCTGGAAAAAATAAAAAATACCATAAAATCAATATCAATCAGTCAGTAAACAAACAAATCAATCTTATGTCAACTTACTTTCCTACCTTAAAAATAATTAAAATTAACCTTGATTTGTAAATTACCTTTGAAATACCGACACCGTTCTTTTCTGTCCCCTTTGCCGTAGTCACCGAAATGGCCGCTAAACAAAGTTGAAGCCGAGTAGCTACCCAATTTCATTCAGCAATCCTTTCCTCCAAAAATCGGCTTATCAAAACAGATTTAAATAAGAAACCACACTCCTTCAGGTGTCAGTTTCTTTCCTGACAGTTAACTATTTCTAACTGCGCATGGAATGGAAACCCCGACTTTGACAGAAACTTCTTCTTGACATCCAATTACTAGGATTAGATGGAACACACAGGACACCACTTTACCACAGATGGACAAGATTTTTTGGGTACGTGGTTTTTCACATAAAGTGTACGTGTACGTGTCACTTCATCAGATTCAAGTCAATTCCCTTCTTTTTCATTCACTTATTCGAACATTTTGCATTGTACTCTTCTCCGGCATCTCCTTTTCCTTTGCTACCGTCAATGCATTTTTCCCTAAATGCCCCTTCTTCTATACACCCAATGTAAATATTCAGCTTTATTAATCTCAAATTTTGCCGCAGAAATGGGGCATAGTGCAACGAAAAACATCCACATTCACATTGTTTGCTTTGTGACTGTCTATGCCTTTGCCTTTCCTCCCAATAATACTTTGCCATTGCTATACTAATAATGATAATGACTAACTAGTCACGTTATACGAAAAACGGGAGGAACGTGCACGAAGAATACTACTACATACTACGGCATATTGCAACTGCATAATGAGTACGACAAACGGGCAGGGTAGCATAAAATCATTATGCGGTATACCTTTCCATGTCTACCTGAAATACATGGGAATGTACAAGAAGGAGCAGCTAGCGAGAAAAAGGTAAGCGCACCGAGAGAACGAGAACAATGCATTTTCTCGTTTTCTCCATAAAATGATAAAATCACTTTTCCTTCATCATGCTAAAGTAAAAAGAAAATGCCATGCCCAACGATTGCCCAATCCAATCCATGCCGTACTTTTACAATGCGTGAGAAAGGCGACTCGAGCAAGGAGTGGATATCCAGCAAATGTTTTTTTTGCGGTGATGATGATTAATGATGCCGTATAAGCGGAGAAGAAGAGCAATGCGATAAGTACACACGGTGACGGTACTACACGAAAATGCATCTACTTCACTTTTTGGTAGATTACCGTATTGAAGTAAATACAGAACCTTATCAAGTAAAATCGTCATCCGAAAATAAGTTTTTTTTTCTGAATTGGAGGACGAGGACGACAACAAAAAACAGTGAAGAGGAGATAGTCAAGAAGAAAAAATGGACTTTGCAAACTTGTGCGCAATTTGCAAATGAAAATATACATTTTGAAAACTGTTCAATAGTAGAACAGGTTGAACAAAAAATTATTTTTTGGGGAAGTTAAATAAAAGGTCAGGGGATTGGAAGGGAAGGTTACGTTACGCTACTTACGTGCTTTCCAGTTCGTTGCTGTAAAGTCGAAGTCAAAGTTGGTGGGTTTTAGTTTGGACAGCAAAAAATTGAGAAAATTGGTGGTGGCGGGGACTGTCAACAGGTCACAAAACGGAAAGAAATTGTGATCAGTGATAGTTCAAAATACCACTGCCGCCTCTGTTTGTGGTTTGGCGGAGGTCTTTATAAATCTCGAATCTCGAACTTGCCTTAGAGGCAAGTAGTTAAACTCTTGATAGTTAGTGAACATTAAAAATCAATTCAGCCAATTGGCTATTTAATTGTTTCTGTAAATCTTACGGATCTTTCCTCCGTTTAAAGGTTAAAGTAATTGGGTAGTAGGTAGTTAATGTCAATCATGTCGCGGGGTCTTGATCGGTGTTAGTTACTTGTGGTCTCTCAACTCAGTGATCAACTGCCCGGAGTAATTTTTAAAAAATAGTTAATCGTGCCCAGGACGGATAATCAATTTTTACCTACATAATTGAAGAAATTGAAAGGATAAAAACAAAATGGCAGAGCCGAAGAAAGCTTCTGTGGGTTGGGTGAAGGTTGGAAAGATTTGGTGGCCTGGAGTGGTTCTGAATGAAGGTACGTTCATTGGTTATTGATGACAATAATAATAACATGACATTAAACTCGACTATTCCATATGATATCAATAATTCAGAACTAACTATTAGATAATAAAGTTAAATTAGATCTAATAGTTAGTTCTACGAACCAAACCGTTTGAATGAATTGTTGTTTGTTGAGTGTCGAGTTATGGTTAGGGACCAGACAGTTTGCAGTTTTGGTAAGAAATCCGTGCTATTTTTGCACTGCCCGATCGGTAGCTAATAAAAGAACAAAGACAGGCAATATGCAATGATTAATGTAACGAGGAGAGTTGGCTTGATATTGTTCTTTGTTCTAATTAACTGAAATTACTCAATACATAAGTATTACATGCTTGAGATTGGGAGATGTTTATATCTCTCAAATGATGAACTGATGAACTTGAACTTATGACTTCGACCACTTCGAGACATTGTAATTGTTTGTTGTCGACAATATGCAATTTAATTTTTCATCAATCATTATTGTTTTTGTTGTTCTTTCGTAATTGATGTTTGAAACTGATTTCTTTCAATTTCCATTGTTTGTCGTTTGTCGACAATTTGACATGACATGTAATTATTTTCATAAAAGTCTTCTGTTTAGTTTCCGAATGTATTTAAAAATTCAGATTTTTATTATCCATTATATGCTGTATTACATAATTGCTGGGTTTTTTATGCTAGATGAACTGACGCCAGACATGAAAGCAGAGAAAGATCGTGTCTTAGGAAAAAAGCCCTCTCTAAAGTCAGATGAAGTTTATGTCATCACATTTTTTGATGAGGATGGATTGTAAGTTATTTTGGATTGAATATATTTCTTTTCTGGCTAAATAAAATGGATTATTTTGTAATAAATAAAGTATTAACTGTACATACAAATAATTTGCACAGTGACGTTGCCCACAATGCCGGCCAACCCCAAATTTTTGTAGACGTGGATGAAGAAAAGAAGCTTGACATGATAAAAAGAGCTTTGTGTAAGAGACACGTAATCTTTAAGATATTTTAATTTATGTTAATGTTAATAGTTTACTTAGATCAGTAAAAATTAAATTAAATTTTAGCATCAATGAAAGGATCATCTGCGTTAGAAAAGAACAGACCAAAATATAAAAAGGATGTTTTGCAAGCAGAAAGCCTCATCAATCCAAAAGCAGATTTAACTGTCCTAACGAAAATGTTAGACGGGGAACAACTCGAGCCTAAAACAGCTGTTGGTCCATCGAAGTATGCAGATATCTTTCCATCGCCAAAGATAGAGAAGCCGAGTCCAATAACATCATCTGCAGTAACGCCGAAAGGAAAAGCAGGAGCACTAAAATTTAACTTCCCTTCCAGTCGAATAATCAGCACAGCCTCAAGCAAACCACCCTCTAAAATTAGCCCATTGCCCTCCGATCCTTCAAAAAAATATAAATGTACCAAGTGTGCGTTTTCAGCCGATCGAGTAAACGTGATCACAGCCCACATGAAATATTGCAAACCGACTGTAACGACACCGCAGAAAAAAGTTGCTTCTCCAGCAACGAAATCACCATTAACTACCTCAAAGCCAACACCTTCACCAAAATCGCCTGCAAAACCGAAGGCAACTGCGACAAGTACTCCTGCAGCAAGTAATACCTCAACACCTCGACGACCTGGTCGACCATCACGAAAATCAGCTATTACTCCATCTACATCAACTATCACTCCATCGCCAAAGATTATACCTGCAGTCACACCATCGTCTACAGCTACAGCAGGTCCCAAAAAGCGAGTCCGCCGTAGTAAGAAAGATAAGCAATCATCGGGCAAGCAAAAGGCAGAAATCCTTCAAGATTGGAATGATTCTAGTTCAGAGGAAAATGACACTGATGACGAGTTAGCTCCTATGATGCCACCTACTAAACCTCCAGAGCTGTTTCTGTTTGGATCGGAGAAGCAGAACAAGAAACGGAAGGCTGATGTTGTTGTTGGAGAGGAGAAAGTGGAGGGAACTGAGGGCGGGGATGCTACATCTACAGCTAAAACCGAAGCTGAAGAAGATCAGCCTCCTGTTCTGAAGAAGCCACGAACTGACAAGGAGCTTTCGGATGCTTTTGACTCCCTACTTAAAACCACAAAAATGGAGCTGCCAATGTGGGAAGAAAATAAAGATAAAAAAGATTCGGATTCGACTGAAAATGATGAAGAGGAGATGGAAGTAGAGGAAGAGCATCAAATGAGTGATATTGAAGAGGATTCCCATATTGTTATGAAGAGAAGTAATGATATTAAGGGAAAAGAAAACGCTTCTTCTGAAGTGTTGCCAGAGAGTAACAAAGAATCACAGCAGGAGATAGTCAGTTCTATTCCCGCGCCTTCCCATTCTCCTAGAATTAGTCCCACTATAGCTGAAAAGGTGTCGGATGAGAAAGAAGAGTTAAAATCACCAGAGACAAAGAAAGGTCAACTTGGGTCAAAATCAGAAGAGAAATTAGCGAACAACGACGTCGAGAACGACATAAAAAATACTGAAGAGAAGCAAAATGTGACTCCTGCTACCCCTGCAGAAGTAGCACCACCCAAGGATGAAGAAAAAGATGAAGAGAAAGATCATGTTTCTAAATCCGCTGATAAACCAATTGAAAAATCCGTCGAGAAACCTGTTGAAAAGCCTATAGAGAAGTCTGTGGACAAACCTGTAGAAAAGTCTGTGGACAAACATGTAGAAACGTCTGTGGACAAACCTGTAGAAAAGTCTGTGGACAAACCTGCAGAAAAGTCTATGGACAAGCCTGTAGAAAAGTCTGTGGACAAACCCGTAGAAAAGTCGGTGGAAAAGCCTGTAGAAAAGTCTATGGACAAACCCGTAGAAAAGTCTGTGGAAAAACCTGTAGAAAAGTCTATGGACAAATCCGTAGAAAAGTCTGTGGACAAGCCTGTAGAAAAGTCTGTGGACAAGTCGATAGAAAACTCTGTTGATAAGTCTGTAGAGAAGTCGATTGAAAAGACTATTGAGAAGCCCGTTGAGAAACCTGTGGATAAACCGTCTGAGAAAGTAAGCCCCAAAAAGTGCCCGCCAAGTAAGGAAGAAAAGAAAGCCAGTCAGTCACCAAAAAAGCCAGTTGAATCACACGCAGCGCCTGAAAAGTCTGAAGTAGTGGAAAAGAAGAAAAATGAGAAAAAAAGTGGAAAAGAAACCGCGAAATTAGCCACTTCGTCACTATCGCCTAAAAAGACGGAGGAGAAAAAAGTTGAAAATAGTAAGCCCGAACCAAAGAAGGTGCAGGTGCACCCTGTACCTGAAGAGAAAAAACCGGCCCCGTCTACTAAAATATCCCCGGCTGTAGTTCTTGATGAAGAAAAACCTAAAAAAGAAGAAAAAGTTGTTCAGTCTCCCTCAGCTCCTTCTACAGAGTCAAAGCCAGTACAAGGGGAAGCAAAGAAAAGTGTCAAACAAGTAGTCCCGCCACGATCACCGGCAAAAATACCACAGCCAGTACCAGCACCAACGCCCGTCGCTGTGGCAGTTGCGCCCACTTCTCCTTCAAAAGCTAAAGCAGCAACGGCAACAGTTGCTGCAGTAAAAACAATCCCTCCCGTTCCCCCGACCTTGAAGGCAGCACCTATAGCTGTACCTTCAAGCCCAGCTACTAAACCAGTCATTGAAGCTGCTCCGGCTAGTGTTCCTCTGCCTCCTCCTCCAGTAATTAACGCAGTAAAATCCTCTACTACCGCAGTTGCGCAAAAATCACCCCAGAAGAAATCAGACGCAAAGAAAGTAGGTACAACGACGCCGGTAACTCCACCTCCTCCTGTCAGCGTTGCAGCAGTCAAGTCCCCTGCTTCATCGCCAACGAAAGGTTCACCGCAGACACCACAGAAAAAACCGACGGCAGCGGTGAGACCTTTAGTTGATACAAAGGAAGTTCCTAAAGATACCCTTCTCCCTCCTGTGAAGGAAGGCAAAGTAGTCCCTGCAACTGCTGTAGCACCTCCTAAAGGATCGCCCAAAGAACAAACCCAATCACAAACAACAGCAGGTGGACAAGTCACTCAACAGGATCAGCGGGAAGAAGAGGATGATCCCGAAAAGAAGTCAGCTGCGGCTGCAGTAGTGGCTCAACGTGTAGTTCACTTAGTACCCGTAGAGAACCAGGACGGGACCATCACCTACATGCTTCTAAGCCTTGAGAACGGAAGTGAAAATCCTTCCGTAGTTTTAGAGCAAGGTGGCGACCCAACCAGTTCAATACTGAGAGTGGACAAGGTAGAGCCGATGGACCAGCCAGCGTCGCGCAACATTCCTTTGAACCCAACAGAAGTTGAAGGAATCTTTCTGGATAAAAGTGTGGACAATGCTAATCAAATCGTAAGTGCTCTGGCACAAGTCACGCAACAAGGAGGAACGCCGTCAACAGCTACTGCAACGGTAAGTTTTATGAGGAAACTGCTTATGCTTATTTATTATTATTGGTAGATATATGAGTAGATTGAATACATTCTTTGTGGGTGGGTACTTCATGTAATAAATGGGTCTAATGGGTGCTTATGTTTTATACACGCTTGCTTGCTAACGTAAACGCTAGTCGGTGATGGATACAACCACAGCGTATGTCACGTTGGCTATGGACGCTATTGGTGCCGGTGTAGGAATTGCTGCTTCAGGCTCGGTACCTCTATCGAATTTTATTTTGGAAATATGTGTACCTACTTATTATTAGCAAATGCCATGTTGAAAATAGCAATTACTAATTTTTGAAATGATTGAATTTTTCCAGGATGTAGTCGCACCTACAGGAGTAGTTCAGCCTTCAATTGTGCTCCCAGATGGGGTACAGGCCGCTCAGGATGGTAGTGAGGAGACACAACAAGTCTTTTATATGACAGAAGATGGCTCACTTTTAGACCCACAAAGTCTTGGACTCACCCTAGAACAACTGCAGCAGCTGCTGAATCAATAAAAAAATAAAAATCCACTATGATAATTGTCAAATCATAAAAAAATACTTAGAACAGAAGTATATATTGAATGCATATATAATTTTTATTGTTGTAAATGTTTATGAAGATATAGAAACGTGTAATACTATGTCTAGTGTGTGTCTTGTTAGTTTCGTTGCGAATGTTTTGGTTAAGAAAAAATGTATGTTAGATAGAACTTTGATGTTAGCAACTTAGCAAATTATATTAAAAAACTAAAAAAAAACCAATTATTAGTTTAAAAGTTTGTGTTAAAAGTAGTTTCAGTGTGATTAGTATGTAACCAAATTCCAAATGTCGCACTAAAAAAGTAAGTGCCGAGTCACACATTAGAGACAGCGTATGCAAAAACCGAATTTGGCTGTTATCTCAACAGGAAGGACGGTGTGCGATGAGTGGAGTTGGATAAATACTAACTGTGTTGCGTTCCGTCTCACTGCAATGTACAGTATACTTTTAATTAAACTATTATATACATAGTAAAAAATAACGTTTCTTTTACTAGCGTAGTAGCATAAACAACTTGCATTTCGTAGTGTATTCAGTGTGTAACCATTGAACTTGCTTTTCAGATATTATGTTCTCTGAATTTTTGTGAAAACTAAATGTAAAATAAAATAAACTGATCATCATGCTCTTGACGCAGCATAGTATAAAAAATTTGACGTTTGACAGATTATTTCGTCTACAATTGTATATGCATTAATGCATTTTCTATAATCGAAATGCATTATATTGATGGGAAGAAGTTTATCCTGGAGCATTCCTGTTGCAATTCCAATCATACAATAAGTCAGTTGAAAACTTCAAAATTTAGGGTGCATGGGGCTAAGACGAGTTAATATCTTACGCCACCATTCAAATTCAAACAATCAATTCGAATTAGTGGCAAAAATCGAATCGAACAGATTTTATAAGACTAGATTCAACATATACATATTGACGACAAAAGAATATATTTTAGATTTCGAAATGCCAAAAAAATGTGGAACGCTTCACGATTTTGCGTGTCATCCTTGCGCAGGGGCCATGCTAATCTTCTCTGTATCGTTCCAATTTTAGTATATGTACAACAAAGTTGTACGAAAGTCATAGGATCTGTTTTTCGTATATATACCACTCCAAATATGTCACAAACTTCTCTAAATGGCTTCTATGGTTTAATGTATTTCTAGAGCACTGTGTGTAATGACACATGACAAAATTTAGCAAAAATCATTAAAAATAGTAGTATGTTGATTTTTATGTAATAAAAGGTGCAATAAATAAGCAAATAGCATGTAAAATTGATATTAATTAAATATTATTCATGTAATATGAAAATCATCTATATCTAGTTTTTGAACTCCCCTCCACTCTGTTAGTACAGATTTGGGGCTATGTAAGAACAAGGAATGCGCATCTCGTCTATGCAATGGAACGGTGCTGCTGCTAGGAGCTAGGATGTGATAATGTGAACGACTGACTGGAATGCAATGCCCCTGTTCCTTCTTCGCTTCCTTTGTTCCTTCGCCTGTTCTGCTCTCAGATTTCTAGAAATTTTAGTAATACGATAAATTACTTGTTTTTTCTACTCGTTTAGTTTAGTTGAAGTTCGATTTACATGTGAGATGAAATTTTCCAGTTCCAGCTCATCAGCTCATATAGTGAATTTCTTGTACAATAATCCGTGCAGTGTAATTTGTATTTTGGCTCCTTATAGTGCCCTATTGAGAAATTAAAACTGATTCTATGTCAATATTGCTGCACGTAGTAGTTATGTAATGCCTTTGAGCTTCCCAGTAGCTCACATGTCAGTGCGAATCCTTTGCTAATTTTTAAATATGTCTCAATTATTATTATTGTTACGAATTATTAGTTATAAAATTAAGAAATGACTTGTACTGGAGTTTGAAGAATGAATGTAGAATGTTTTAAGTTATTTCATGCCTTAAGTGCTCTTTGTATACGCAATACTAATTTTGAAACTTAAATTATAATAAAAGTTGGCTTGGTTTGTACTGTATTTATTATTTAGCCGGTTCCGGACCCCGTCCCAAACCGACTTTTGAAAATCAACATTTAAAACATTGGAGATAAGTTATGTATACAATTCTAATGCGTAGACAACGAATATGATAACAAAACTTCCATTGGAAGCACCGGTTAACCGTCATTGACCGTTAAACGTCAAAATCTACTTGCAAAAAGTGACAATATTTACATGTAACATGGTCAAATCGTATGCGTTGAGTTTGAATAGTCGCCAGATTTTGATTTTGACCCTCCAGTTAACTGAAGTTTACAATATTTTTCTTGAAAGTTAAGATTGAGAATATTGACTGTAGTCAAATCACACCTGCTGATTACTACGAATCTGAAGTTAGTTTTTTAGTTTTATTTGGGCTTATCAGCTGATTGACCGTTAAAAATTTAAAAAGGCAATTTAAACAAAGACAAATTTAGTTTCAAAAAACTATAAAATCCCTGTAAATGATTAATGCAGTGAGTTTACGTATAATTTGATTCAGAAATTTTAAATTTTTTCACGATAAATGATGGGAAACGAAAGCATTGAAATGGTAAATAGTAAAGTAACTTCGATGATAGAAGTGAAATGAGCTAATAGGTTAGGTTACATAAAGGTAATTCATAAAACGGATCAAGGTATCGACTCGAGCTGCAACACGTGCATGGGTGCATGTGCAGTGTATTCACACACACTCGCGATTCTCCAGGTCTCGCTTACGATTAGTGATTCTTCTTGCTTGGTTGTTTATTGATTGAAATCCGTCGCATGTGCTATGTGCTGCACATCAGAGAAGATTTAAAGATTTTAAGAATGCAGATAAGTGATACATCTCGCCCTCCCTCGCCGTCGTCGTCGTCACCACTAGATTGAGTCGTGCGTACGTGATCTCTATAGTCTATTTACAACTTCAGACCTGGCTTTAGTATTAGGCCAAGGCCATATGATGTAGAAAATAGAAGTAAACCTAGGAGAAGTGAAAAGTGTAAAGAAATCTGACAAATACCCGTGTTTATAGTGATTTTGTGTTGAAAGTTATTTGGTTTGGTTGGTTTAATTTAGTGATAATCGAGACTCGACCGAGAGTTTAATTTTTGTACTAACGTTAGGTTAGTTTAATAAGTGACGACGACGGTGACGTAAACAGTCATTTTCATTGCAAAAGTATCTTTGCTATTGAACGTTTGTTATTAGTAATCACAATCACTCAGTTTCAGTACTTTCAGTAATAATGCCAGCCAAGAAAAAACACCGTTTTTTTGATTCCATGGCTGTTTACTCTTTATCGGATCCAAATGATCCTTGTAATTTTCAGTTACTGCCCCCTCCTCGACCACACCTGATTCCTGTGTACGGAAATCGCTCGGCTCTCGTAAGTTCTTACTAAATTCATTTTCAAATATTGTTGTTCCAGTTCTAATATTTAGTTTTCAGGTAAAACTGGCAAGAGTGTCAAGTGATATTTAAGATCTTGCATTTACTAATTTTCTTTACTATTTATTTACCAATTTTTCGCACAGACAAAACCAATTCGCCCAACTTTCACAAGAAGAGGTGCCTGGAAACCACAAGCAAAGAATGTGCCTTCCAAGTTGGATAACGAATCGGCGAAATCTGAAGAGAAAGCTGACACCACTCGGAAGCAGTTAGCACACAACGAAATTTGGAAAGAGGATCACCTCAATTTAGGTCACACTGGCAAGTTGGAAGTTTTTGACTATGAACTGGTAAATGGATGTCACGCAACTCGATTTGTTGGAGGATGGGAAGCAACTCCGTTTGAGCCAATTACAATCGTAAAAATGACCCTTCTATTTTTACAAATTACATTAACAACGGCATTTTGGAAACAGTGCAGATTTGTATGTTACCACTTTACCAGTTACCACTTACCACGATTATCTTTTCTTCCTGTTTTAGAATGCACTTTCCAGAACGAAGGGAAGCAAGCATCCACGTTTTGAGATTCAAAGAAACGCCTTTTACTATGTTCGCTTGGAGCAGATCGTGGATCCGTCTAATTTTTTCATGGAGTTTTTGATTGAACCACCAGAAGATCACGAGACTTGGGAAGAAGCTCTTCAAAAATTTTATAGTGACCCAGCCACTGCACAAAAGTATAAAATGGTGAGCTTTCTTAACTTTAGCTACTGATGCTGGTATAAAAAGGATATACAATTTGTTGAATAAATTAGTGAAAATATGAACATAATTTAATAACATTTTATGATTGCTTGTATTTTGTAGAGAAGCTTGCGGCCTATCGTCGGTCAGCAGTATGTTTATTTTAATGAAGATGTACAAAGGTGGGAGCGAGTTCGAGTACATTCAGTTAACCTAAAGTCACAAACAGTCGTGGTATGTTTGATGGATAAACTTGTTGAGAGGCTGGGAATTTGCTTCGAAGAACTGCTCGAAATTCACCCCCGATTTGCAAACTGGCATCGCTATCCACTAAACGGCGCATTAAGAGATGTGGTTCCAAAACAAGAAACTTCTGATTTCGACTATGAGGAAGCCATGCTGGCTCCCTGGCCAGAAGAAGTTATTGAGTACTTCAAGAGCTATGTTAAAGAAAAATTGTTTCACGCGTTTGTGGTGACAAGGGGTTATGACCGGCAGGATACACTGCATCATTCTTCAAATGAAACTAGATTTGCCAAAGCGTCCGTGATTTTATTTGAAGTTGGGGGCCAGCATAAGTTTCCGGTGAATGCTTTGCTATGTCTGAAAGGCTATGCGACGGAAATCCGCGGAATGTAAGCTCCGTATTATTACGAAACATATTTACCCAGTTAAATTCATCAATTATAAAGATAATTTAATATATGCATTACTAAAATATAATTTTATAATTAAGGACTGACTGGAAGTCGATGATGCAAAAGTTTCATGGCATTACGGTGGGGGGTAATTAATGATGGATAAGCTTCAAGGTGGAGGATGATATGACAGTAAGCCCAGGCCTCCAAAAAACTCGTTCGTCTTCTGAAGGAAATTTCAACTAGGAAACTTATTTAGGTTATGTAAGAAATTCAAAAAAAGCTGCCACGCAAAAAAGCGTATCTCGAAAAAGGAATTTGTATTTTGTTACTAATTTGTATGTACATATTTAGGTACTCACATTTTTATCCTATAATTTAGCAAGTTGGAGCAATGTAATAAAAAAGAATCTAAATATGTACCTGAGCACTTCTCTTCGCCTAGCCTCCGAGCGCAAGCAAGTCATGCATAGCTAAAATATATCTACTCCACTCCCCCTGTCCCATATATTTTGAAAACAAAAATTCTAAATTACACTTACAATAGTTTTAATCAAGCAAATAAGGTGTGTTAGTGACCCGAGCCGAAATTGAAATTAAAACCTGTCATAATTTTCGATCCCTTAAATAAGCACATAAGTATCCCCCTGTGTGTTCACACTGTTGATCAGTGATCATCCTCCCATCATCAATTTTTCTAGATTGTAATATTACGACACAGATAAAATTGCATACCGATACAACGATCCCTCTTGTCTCCTAGACAAGAAGATCTGACAACCCTAATTCAATTTATTGTCTTGTTCAACTGCCAATTTCACAGCAATAAAAAATTCCTTAGCTCATCTCATTATCATTAACTGTACATAATCTGTATGCTCTGCTCACTCTGCACACACTACTTAAAAATTGTATTATAACACCTGCTGAACTTCCATCCCAAATTGTTATGCAAATTGCCAACTTTAAGGAAGAAGAAGAGACGGAGACGGAAGAAAAAATAGAAATGAATCTTTTTGATCCTTAATTCCTTCCCCGCTCATTTTTTGATGATATTATGCTCATGTCCCTTTTATAAACTTTACGTTCTGCCCAGCTCGATGAATGGGAGATTGTACATGAAAAATAAAAAGATATAAAATTATGAAAAGTGAAACTTCAAAGGATACGAGTATGAAGAGAAGAAAAAAAACTCGTTCGCTTACATCCACTCTTTCTGCAGCCGCGTCATGTCATCCCCCACATTAGTCACTGCGATAAATTCAAAGTGGAAAAAGTGTTTGGTAGTTTGGTAGTGTTATGAAATGAATGGATTTACAATGCATAAAAACACACTCATAAAACCACAGCAGATTTGAGAGCAGTTGCAGCAGTTCATTCATTTTGCGAATATATTTTTTTTCTCGTATTATTGATGCATCCAAACCGCATTCACCGTTCCTTATTACAGAAAAAATCACATATCCGCCGCAGTTACATTTATCAGCCCTTTTTCTTCTGTAGCTTATCCACTTCACTTGTCACATTTGTAAATTGTATAACACACAAAATACTAGCTTGTTATCCCTGGTTATCTTAACTGCTGCTGTGATAAAGGCGCAATCACAATCACAGCATAGTCTCCTTTTTCATTCATCATTACGCATTTCGTTCTGTTTCATTCATATTCATGAGGAGAACATTTTTTTCTTTGAAAAAGGCAATACAAAAGGAAGGAATTATTACGAGCTAAAAGCTGTTTTGCAATCTTTGCCGCTCTTCCGATTTATTTTAAAGTGCAGAAATTATTACATAAAAAATATCTTATTTTTGTGACTAATTTTTCACAAAAAAATGTTAATAAAATTCTTTCCCTTTTTTAAAGCGCAGTAATAGAGATGATGATGATGAACAGCATGCGCTTGACATTTTGACAGTGGCAATAATAGTAATAATGGCAGAAAAAGGTTGTTACAAACCCATCATCATTCCCTTGTTCTGTTGTATTCTAATGATTTTTGGATCGTTTTGCAAATCCAAAAAAATACCAGAATATAAAATCCATACCTATTTCTTTTTTAACGTTTGTCACGACAAGACACGATTTCTTTAAAAAAAAGAAACATTTTTATAAAATAAATATATAATCGATAAGTGCCTAACTTGCCCCTTGCGATACTATTTCAGACTTTTTTTACACTCATCTGGGAATGGGATTATTGTAAATTTGTAAACGTGTGAAAGACTGAAGACGCTTTGTCTGTAACTGACTATGGCTGAGATTTTTCTGAGAGTAAAAAAAATGAAGTGCACATGAAATAACCGGTTTTCCTCTTCTTCCCCTCTAAGGGAAATATCAACTTGGCATTTGCATTTTCAGTAAACAGTAAACTTGGTCAAGTGGTCAGTGGTCATCATCACAGATTTGCAGATCGCTGTGGCTGTGGCTGTGTAGCCCGACTGCTAATCGTCCTCGCACGAAAAGACGAAACGGAAGTGACTATCTTTTGCCAATTCCCAAATATGAGCGGATATAACAAAACAAGACAGGTACAGTGATGACGATGCTTTTTGTTCCCTTCTTTTACTTTTCTTCTGACATTGTCATTGCATCACTCACTCATTTCGCAAAATAAAAAAAATATATTTTGTATCCTTCTCCCCAAGTCTTCATACAAAGACAATTGTACTTCGAAGCGAACTTGATATTTTTTTCATTCGTAATAAATGGTGATGAGGAGGACGCTTACAGCATTTTTTTTTGTTTAGCTGCACAGCAATCACACTATTCACTTGCTCCTTCAGTCAGTATAATGCAGTAATAATGATTTGATTTGGTTTTCTCTTTTCTTTCAAGTGGTTATCGTCATTTTGGGTCTGTGCTAATAATGATCATTATCAATCACTCACTGAATACAAAATATATATCTTTTTTTATTAATGTCCCTCGCTGTACAGAAGTCAATAACTGTAACAGAAACTGACGATGAGCGGTATTATCATTTTTGGTATTGCTGTACCCGCAGGCAATTTTTTTTCACTCTGCAGTTCCGTAGAAAGGAAACAATCGATGCAACAACAACAACGCATGTTATGCAGATTCTTTTTGCGATTGTTGCAAATGCGAATATTATGTATTAAAAAAATATTATTGAAGGAATTGAAAGATCATTTCCGTCTCTCGCATGCATATCCTGCAACAATTTCGATTTTCGAGTGTGTGAGCGAGTGTGCGTGCGTGATAGCCACTGATTTGATTTCCTCGAGATAACACATAAATCATTTCTTTTGATATGATTTACATTTTTATGATGCTGGTATGATTGGATTGTATGGATGGGAGATGGGAGAAGGGTTGTGGCTGTGGTCGGCTTAAAAATATGATTTTTTTCGTATTCACTCTTCGCTCACAACAAAGCCATATCCTGCTTTTGGATTTTTTACTTTGAATGTGATTTTGTTTTTAATGATGTCCCTTTTTTGCAGTAGTGATTGTTTGATGCGGGTCGAAAATATGGGAATTGATACGTCATTTATCATCTGAAGATCTCGACCTACCACAGATTAATATTTAAATGAAGGGGCGCTATAGGCACATACTGCATATTATTCGCAATTTATCAGAACACTTTGCTAATATTGAAACTAGACTGACAAGAAAATTAATATTCTGAAGAGCTGCAAATTCGAAAATGAAACAATTTTTGGGGATGATGTAATCAGCTAAATGTGAAAATGAAAGGGTTTTTCCCCTTCAAGAAAGAGTGAAATGAAAAGGATGAGGATGAATGTATGAAAATTCTTTGGGGAAAAATATTATGTAAGAAAATTTTTTTTAGCCTCTTCCTTATCGGCTTAATAAATAGCACAAATGAAAATCCGTTTTTGTAAAAAAGGATTTTTCAAATAAAAATGTGCTCCCATTGTGCAGTCTGACATAAAATTTATGAAAAATAATAATAAAGTCCATTTTTTGAAAGGCTTTGCCCATTTTTCAAAAAATGGTTAAAAAAATGGGTTTTAAGAGCTTTCAGCAAAATTCTTGTAATTCTTTTAAGAGCTTTACTAAAAGCGGATTTTCAAAAAGGAAAACGGAAGCCTTGTCGACTTGTCGACTAAAATTATCTTAAAGTTTTGACCTCACTCGTCAAAAAGAATTTAAAATATTTTCTTTTGGTCATCTCCAATTATCCTTAAAAAACTAACTTGAAGACAGCTCACATGCCACCGCGCGTAATCTTCTTTTTAGCATAAAAACTCCATTTTCTTACAGTGACAAAAGCACCTTCTTTTCAAGAATGCAGAAGCGGAAGGAAAAGAAGAAAAAAAGATGGAAAAATAAGAAACTTCATTTCCATTTCTAAACTGTCTCATTTCCACTTTCAGTGCGAATATATCTATTTTTTTAGCTCCTCTTCCTTCACATCCTTCCTCTCTCTTTTTTTCTTCATATTCGCCTTCCTCTCCTCGCAATGCAATTTTTCTTCCATTATGAAATGAATGGGAATGAGTTTGGCAAACAGAAAAAAAACAAAGAGGAAAGCCGCAAGCGGATTATTAAACAACAAACAAAATAATTTAATATTTTGTAAAGTGAAATGTCTCATCTTTCTAAAAATATACAGTACATAATTTTTTTTAACAGACTATCTACTTTGTATAGTGAGGGAGGCAAATGTGCAAAAAATTCTTTTAGGAAAACTATGTATTATCGCATTATCGCATTATCGTATCATTACAAATCTTTTTTTTCATGCTCCTCTTCATTTTCACCTCCATCTTCATATTCTCCTTCTCCTCTTTTTTTCCTCACACTTGCAATTTGCAAAAAAATATTGCTTATACAGCGCCACTATATTATACACCTCATAATTATCATAATGCAGTCAACCATATAATCTCCCACTCTGTTACGTTTATTGCCTTTTCTTCATTTAGCCTGCTAAAAAAAATTTGCAGGCGCTATCCTCATTTTCTTCCCCTGACGCTATCTTTTTCCTCACTTACCATTTCACATTTAATTTTAGAGATCAGCACATCTGTCTCCCAAATTTATTTTTTCTGGCTGGTGCCTCTCAAAAAATAAATTCTTTTAAGTTGTACCTCCAAATTCTTATGACTGCAAAAAATTGCGCGCATTTTGTCACTAGTCACTAGCTACGCGAACAGAAATTATAAATATTTTTTAACCATCTACCATCTTCCTACTTGAGTTTAGTGATAAGCTCATTCATAGTTTGCCATTATTTGCATTTTTTCAGTGATTGATCAGTTTTTTCTCTTCTGCTGCGCACTACCTAATAAATCGCACTGCATTATTAAAAAGAGAAAGAATGCAGAGAAGAATAGGCAGCAGTGCTAAAATAATTTTAGGGAAATTAATGAAAAAACAATATATTTTAAATGTGGAAGTTATATCCTCGCAAAATAAAATTGATTATTTACTTTTTTCAACCAGATATTCAAGGAGCTTCTCTAAACAAACAGAAAACGAGTATCGGAAGTGGAAATAAAAAGTGGAGAGGGGAACTGCGAACTGCAACGTTAATTATCTCTGTTTGTCGCTTGTATTACCTGTTAGCTCATGACAGGAGACAATTGCTGCCTATAAGAAATGAAACTATGTAATAATCATTTTACTTTGTTGCAGTGGTTTGAAAAAAAGTTGAGAAGACAATAAAAATAGAGAGCGTTATACCACAATCGTAAAAAATTTGCATGGGAGTAGACAAACCTACCTAAAAAATCCATTTGCACTGCAATCAATTTTAATGCGTTTTGCGACCACATCCACATCCCCAATTAATAAATTTGGTATTTCCGCTTAAACTCCCGATAATTAAAACATCGCCTTCTTATTAACTGAAGCCACTGAAGGAGCATTTTTAAGGTGCTGCGGGATATTTACTTTGCTTGTAGCTATACCCTCACATTTCTATTACATCCTCTTAAAACAAGCGTCCAACCACTTGTCACTGTCACAAACCATTTTCCCCTCCCGCTGAAATAATTCCTAAGAAAAAAAAATTATGAAAATATTCATGCGTAGGTATTAAGTACGCTGTTATTACGTTTCTATGTAATAATCCATCTCAAATATTTTTTTGTTTCATTTTTTGCTAGCGTAATAACAGCAACAAGCACTTTTGTTATTTTATTGCACATGTGCACCGCTCACGTCACAGCTTCTGTCAGTGATCTTGCCTAGAAATTATGTGAACAAGCATCCTCATCATCCTCGTCATCCTCATCAGCAGCATCATCGCCACCACTATCCCAACTAATCGTAATCCGTGACAGTTATCATTCGAAATATACAAAAAAAAAGTTTCAAGAATTTTTGTTCTTCTCTTCTGTCTGTGCAAAATCTGCAACATTATCGCATGCTTGACTTCCCCACATTTCTCGACCATTTCTACACATATTGCCAAAAAGGATTATGCAGTTTATTGTGGCTATGTGATGAGGCTCCTTTTCCTTTCAGTGATTGGGATGACGACTGACTGGCATCTTGACCAAATAAACGCATGGCATGTCTGGCTGGGGTTGACTTCACAAAAAAAAATTTCAAAGAAAATAAACTGCAAATTCGCAGCATAAGTGAACTGACTTGAGCATATTCCTATTTTCTATATGACCGACGATAGTTGATGGTAGTTTATGCGGATGATGACGATGTAATAATGGTAATAAGGAGAGAACAGATGCAAATCTGTTTTCAATCTGCTAAATGCTTTTTATAACGGTGGTGGTAGTGGGGGAATGTGATGATGCTCATATTAGTAATGTGGACGTGGACAGGGCTCCTTTTTGCACATTTTTTTTCTAATTGTGGGTGACCGTTGAAGATTCAAAAAAAATATATATTTTGTATTGTTACTGCTCACCTACAGTGCTCACAAAACAACGTTTATTTTTCGACGAGAGGGACGATGGAATGATGTTGTGAGAGTTTAAAAAAAAATTGTATTCTGGTTGGTGCTTATGGTGTGTGCGCGCTTGCAGAAATCGTCGTGCTCCTCGAAAGTGTCCAACTATCTTGTCTCCTTTTGCTACAGTGATCATCATCTCCCGGTCACGACACCACCACCACATTACCACCTCCGCCAACTGTTGTCATTATCTGCACCGTTTTGTACGTGTTTTTAGGGAGCTTGCTAAAGTGAAGAGATAATTGACAAGGCTGTTTAGAAGAGAATTTGACAAAAGTGACAATTATTATTTTTTTGTGAAATATTTTTACTAAAAGTTTGCTTAAGTGAGTAGCTGACGAGATAAAAAAAATTGTTAAAATGGGGGAGAGGCGACGAAGGAGAAATTTCGTTTGCTTAATTCTGGTAAAAAATTAGTAAATTTGGGAGCTCGAAAGAAAATTTGTATTTTTAGTGGGTTTAGTTTTGAAAAGTGAGTGAAAATGTTTTTTGGGCTTTTGTAGATGGTAACATTCCAACTATGTCTCGGATTGGAACACAATCTGCCTGACAATGTGGAGTTGGTGGACCCAAAAGATCTCGGGTTGGATAGCCAGATAGATTTGGATAAACTGCTGGGAAATGTGAAGGCTTTGCCGATTGACATGTAAGTAGCAAAGTTTTTTAAAAAAATTAAGGCGAGTTAAAAATTGGAGAGTTAATATTACGGGAATATGTGCAGGAATCATTTTTCATCTGCACTCGGGAAGCCGGGACTGAAGACGCAAGTGCTAACTGTGGGATTTGATGGGAGTGAAGGTCTCAACTTAGACGATTTCGAATTGCCCCATTTGAAAAATGATGAGCATGCTCCGTTAGCTCAAGCAGCTTTCTCGAGCTTTAAGAGCTTTCTTAAGAATTCGACTATGGGGAAGCAGTACGGAGAAGATGGGGAAGCTCAGGGTGCCCCAGGATTGGTGCCAGCTCCAGTACCAGTTTCTGTGGAGCAAGTTGCGAAACCTTCTCAAAGGCCAGGAGGAAAAAGGAGGACGATGATGAAGAGGAGGAAAGTTGTGCGCGTGAATGGAACTACGACTACTCCTGAACCTCCAACAGAACCTCCAAAGCCTGTTGAACTTGGAGTTGGAGGGGGTGCTCCCGGGGGATCGCCTAAAGTGATTGAGTTAGACCCAAGTCAAATTGAGAAGCTGATTGCTTCGGGAAAAATTGGACCTCCAAAGAGCCTCACTCCTGGCGGTCCTCAAGTGATCGAATTAGGACAGAAGGATTTGGACGCGCTGCTCAGCTCTGAGAATGGAGATGAAATTAAGCAAATCCTGGAAAGTGGAGATACCGTCCAGGACTTTGATGTAAGTCAGTTTTCTGGAGGTCCTCCAGCTGCTGCAGTTCCTCCTCAAGAACGTGTAGTTCTCCCACAGGAAGAGCTCCAAGTGACAACTGCTCGCATTACTGATAGTGATCCTTTCGTAAAGCATGGAGATCCAGGAGTATTCTCACTGCCAACATCGGCACCTTCAACGACATACTCCACTGAAGGCGCATCCACTCAAACTACATCCCAAGAGCAGATTTCAACAGCTGCACCAACTGCGCCTCCACCACCACCAACGACAACCGGTCTCCCCATCATTTTCCAGTATTCCAGCGCTCAAGATGATGCCGCTCGTGGAGCCCAGTTTCCTCCCCAAGGAATTCAGGGTTCCATCCCACTACAGTTTTACAGCTCCCAAGCAAATGGCCAACAGCAAGCGAGACATGTGAAGACACCCACATTTGAATTCATTTCCGCCCCACCAGTCAGCTTCTCCAGCTCCGTCCTTCCATCCATTTCTAATAATCAGCAAGCTCAGCAGCCACAGCCCATCTTCGTCCAGCCGACATTCAACCAGCAACAGCCTCTCAACCAATTTATTCCAATTGCACAGCCATTCCCCCAAAAGCCAAACCAGCTGCCCCCACAAAAACCATCTCAGCTTTTGAAGGACAGCGTAAACAAGATTATCCCTGCACCACAAACTTCCGCCCACACCGAACAGATTAGACCCAACTCCATCCCCAACTCCAACTACATTCAATCCCTCCACAAAGTCAATCTCCCCCTGAACTCCGTCAAACTCGTCACACCATCTCCCCAAGTGGTGCACTCCGTCCTTAACCAAGTTCCTCCGAGCTTCCAACCATCTCTAGTCCCAAATCACGTCGTCAACTCCCCCGTCCTCGACCCTCTCACACTCTCCAACAATGGAGCACCCTCCCAATCAAACTCCAACTCCTTCCTCTCCCAACAAAACAATCTCCTCGAGCCCTTCCGAAACACGCAGCTCTTCGGACCCGGCCCTGCAGTCATTCCTCCAACATCACGTCCTCCTCCTCCTCCTGTCCGCGCATCTTCAGGTACATTCAGGTTCCCAACGACTTCCGGCATTCTCTCCTCTTCCGGCGGTCCCAACAGGTTTCGCACTTCAGAGAGCTCAAACCCCTTCTTCAACTATCAACAGCAGCAGCAAGGCTCCTTCGGCAACTTAATCTTGAACTCGTTTGTCGCCGGCGATGGACTTAATTACAGGGGGAGCAGTAGGGGAGACTTTCAGTCGCCGGGGATCTAAAAAAATAATTAAGAGAGTGAAAACGATGCCATTTCCACATATCTATTTAATTTAAAAAACCTATTTTTGTATGTGTGTCATGTTACTAGGCTAAAGCAATTTTATTTTTGTTTATATTTTTTTGTACTTTCCTCGAGGCTTACAATAATTACCCCTGAAGAGTAATTGTAATTACTACCTTGTCTGCTCTTGCATGCCTTCGTTTAGCCATTTCTACAAAAAAGCGTATTTGATATTTAAAAAGAGGAGGAAGCGTGTTCGTATAAATCATCGAGAGGATCATCAAGTCAAAAAACATTTTTTAAAAATATTTTTCAGCTTAAACATTATTATGTGATGCGCTAACCGGCAGAAACTTCATCAATGCAAAATATGCTCATTTACTTTTTTTATTACAGTACTTTTTTAAGTATGCGCTAATTGTTGAGTGAAGTAAATTTAGAAGAAGGAAAAAAATAAACACGTAATTTTTTATACAGAAAAAAATGAAAATTTTGTCTGCTGTTATTTCATCTCATGCTCATGAATAGTTATATTTTTAAATACGTAAATTTATTAGCTCTTAATTTGACAATGACTCAAGTCCTCCCAATTAAAAAGTTGCATGCTCAAAACATTTGCCTCGGGCTATTCATAGGACACGTCCAATTAAATATTTTAATTTTTTTATGGGATTTTTCATCGTCTAAACCAAAATATTTACTGAAAGGGAATCCTCATTCCCAATTACCAATTAAATTTGATCATGATCAGTCATCCCGTTCACTTCAGTGAAAAAAAATGCTTCTTATTTTTCTTGGCAAAAAATTTTTATGCAATAAATTGACTCAGACTTTTGTCAATAGAGCACTTACTTTTTGCGGTTACATGATAGATAACACAATCTGCAATGTGGAAAGAGAAGACTCAAAAAAGATAGCCAAATCCGCAAAAGCGACAACGGCAACAGATTAAAAAATATTTTTTACACGTGCAGCAGAGCTCTATTAGTACATAAGTTCGTGCTCTGACGTAATGAAAAGATTCTTTTTTTACCTAAGAGAATTTTTCTCTCTTAAAAATTGCATGACATTATTTTTCAGTGTGTCGTGTTCATAAGAAAAAAATTTAGTCATCTTCACCTTCTTCTTATCCTATCTGTCCTGTGTCCTGTGTCCCGAGAATATAAAAAAATGGAGAGTGGAGGAGATGTGCATTGAGAACTAGTTAATTTATTTATATTGCCAATAGCGTTTATGACAGATCGTAATGATAAATCAGAAAATGGGATTTTTTTGTTATGTCATGTCATGAGTCATGTCTGCAATTGATGGGATAACTGCAAAAAGTATTTTTTTGGAATAAAAAATTTTATTTTGAGTTGACTTTGATAAAGAAAAAAAAGGACAATGACTTGGCTGCAATGCCTAGCGTGTTAATTTGCTTCTATTTGGGTATGTCTTAGAGATTGACTCATTTTTACAACAAAATTTTGTAAATTTTTTTTATTAGTACGATGACAAATAAATCAGAAAAAATAAAGTTTTTAAAGAGCGTAATAAGGATTCGGTTTAGGTGCTAAAATATTTTTTTTGCGTAATAATTACCCAAATGCCTGATTGCCAATATTGTGGTGCTAATCTCCACCGCAGTCATGACAGAGTGAGTAAGAAAATTTTCCTTTTAGTGCTGGTTGGCCTTGCCTCAGCAGCAGAATAGCAGTGTAAAGGTTCACTTGTCACTTTTTTTTACACTTTTTTTAGGCAATAATTGACTTAAAATAGGTCATTAGAGAATATTTGGTAGAAAAAATATTCACGCTAATTTGGTCACTTTTCTGGTGGCGCTTCGCGTTAAAAAAGTGAAGATGTGTCATCAGTCAGGGCAGGAGGAGAAAAGATGCGTAAAACGTGAATGTCAAAACGATAAAAAAATCTTTTTTATGATGTCTGAGTCGTTTTTGTATTCACAACAAGAAAAAATGTTCTTTGAAGACAAAACTTGAGGGCGGCAGGACCCCTTTCGCGATCCATTTTAATTGAAATTGGTTTACAAGATCGGAGAAATTTTCGGGTGGCTTGGCAGCTGGAACATTGGCAGTGGCATAAGCTCGAAAACAGTTTTAAATAGCGGGCGGACTCGAGCAGTGGCCGACTTCCAATGTCAAAAATGACGTGAAGGACGGATGAAGCCATTACAAGAAGGCTGATAATTCCTAGCAAGGTAAGATTGCAGTGGTAATGGCTGAAGCCGATTGCCGCATAGAGGAGGAAAATTATGGCTAAGCTTCCAAAAAAGTTTATTAGCGGAAGAATGACATTCTGTATGCAGCTATTTACTATCACCACGAAAATTTGGGATTGTCTGTAGACCCGTTCAAAATCGGTTGGTTTCAGGTTGAGGGGGAAGTGCACTTTTCCCGCGGTTTTTATTACCACTGACCTGTTAAATTACTTATAAATTAAATTTCAATTTCTAATTTCTAAAAATAATTTTCTATAAATTTTTACCTTAAACTTTTAATGACAGTTTGCAAATCGTATAAAGCGTAAATGCACAGGCATCCCATGCTCGCCACTAAAAGTGTAACTGGAGCCATTAGCAGCAAATGAACTAGGAAAAGGCTAAGATTTTGGAGCCAGCTAATTCCATCACAATCCCAAAACTTTGATAAAAACGCTGACACCAGACACGGTTTATATAGGAATATTAAAGATGATCCGATTCCGGAAAGGACAATTGCCATTGTGTTCACGACGAGAACAATGTAAATTAAAAGGTCTGTCTTTTTTCTGGATGCACCCTTATCATTTGATAAACGCTTTTCCTCAATTTTTGAATGGAGGTGCATGCAATTAAGGAGGTGGGAGAAACTGGAGGCTTCCCTGTTAAATGTGAGCATTGTTAGCACTCCAGTTATTTTGAAGACGAGGAGATATCCATGAAAGAAAATTACACTGAGGACGCGCCCTATTGAAAACCCGTTTTTCCAGGCTATTACTGCCAAAGCAATTTCAGACAAGGAATAAAAAATGAGTAAAATTTGGAGGGAATAACATCCAAAATTATTTTTATTTGAGGGAGAAGGAGAAGACTTCGTCAGTCCAAATATGGTGCACATTTTAAGCTGGAGTTGGATCAGACGCAGGGATTTATTATTGGAAGAAAATTTTATTTTTTGAAGTATTTTTTTCCAGTTCTCGGAGGCACTCTTGGAGCCTTCCATATTGTTCCATTGAAAGAAATTTTACTTTCCGATCAAATTTCTGACTTTTGATTGACGCCGAAAATTTCCAGATATAACAGGATCGTACCTGGAACATGTAGAAAGTGTTTAAAAAGTTTCCTCCGTTTTCACAATTTCTCACAATAATATTTACTTTGTGGCTTGGATTGTGTGTGGAGTGGACGTACATTTTATGCTGTCATGTCATATGTCTAAACTGTCATGTTTTCACCTACTGCGTCACAAAAATTTGTTGCTTGTGAAATGGTAACACTACAACATTTTGTTCATCCGATATCCGGTCCGAAAATGAAAAACCGGACTATTAATATCCCAGCTCACCGTTAAATAATTCAAAATTCAATTCAGTGAGCATAGAAAGGTCGGCTACAGTAGGCTCCAAAATGATGTGCTAGTAATGAATAGTGTGGAACTGTGGAACCATACTACGCTTGTTTTACAATAATTATGAAACAAAAAAGATTTTTTAAAAAAAACTACATAATTTCTTACACGGGGAAGCAACAGCATAACAACTTACTGCTGAAAGCATTCTAATTCGTTTTTCAAATACCTTCAAACAAAAATTATATTTAATCTTGTCCTACCATTATCAAATTCTATTCAGTTTACATGTTATTCATGAAATTTTCAGTGTCCGAGCAGGAAACGAGCAGAAACAAGTGTGAAGGTATAGTAGAATTAAAACATTTTAAGTTATATGCGGCTATTCACTCGTAAGCATAGAATTTTTGCAGCAATCTACACTTTCTGCCTTGGGCCACATATAGCTGCAGCAGAATGCGCTATATGTAATCAGTGGTCAGTGATGGCTTTGACAATCAGCTCAATTATTATGAATTATTATTAGAGCATGGCAATGATGAGCTGTTGCGAAGCCAACTTTAATAAAGATTGGGTAAGGTAGGGTAGAACCGTGTAGGGAAAAGTAAGAGGCATGGTAAAAAAATTAGTATTGCTTTCATTTTCAAGTACAACAGCGCAGTTCATGAATACCATCATTATATAAATTAAGAACTGCAGCATTTGTACTACACGATTATATCGTTATATGAATGCTGCTGCTTAAATACACTTATCGGTAACTTAAAGACAGAAATCGACTGAATCGGTTTGTTTCCAATGCAAGCGAAATTTCACTGAAATAAATTACCAGTGCAATATGATTTGACATTCCGCAAGAAGTGTGCACATTAGCTTGGAATTAACAAGATAAGAGCCCATATTTTTGGGGGATTGATAAGCAGTTTATTCCAGAGAAAGCGGAATTTATCAGCGGCAAAATCTGTCATCTACCAAAAATAAGGTCGTACAGTCACGACCCTTCTTATCAATTACCAGCTTGATGTATGTCATATCAAATAACAACTAGTTTCTAAAAAATGTTCCGCATGTTTTAGGACTGATATCGCTTTCATCGAAAGTAAACGCACAAGATAAAATCTAATTTTACTCCAAAATTTGCGTTGTTCATCGCTGATAAACTGATAAATCAAAAAATTGTTACTTTTCCTCCATACGCCGTGTACTTTTCTGTTTAAATACATAAATTAAAGTTTACTCTTTAATAGGTGAGTAGTGCCAGCAAGCAAATATATAATCCTTTGTAGTTGACCGCTCAATAGTTGTAGCCCTCCATTCCCTCCCTAATTCATCAACTGTCTACATCAGCACATATTGGTTTTCCAGGTTCCACAACATAGCACACGCATCTAATCAAGAAGGAAAACAAATTTTTTGTCAATATTTGCACTCATTTTCTCCAGCCGAATATATAATCCGCATTAAATAATGCGACTTACATAGTGGCAGCTAGAAGTCAGTCGTGGAGGGAAGGAAGTATTACCTTTTTAATTAACTCACTCCTTCAGACAGTTCCGATGACATCTACACAGAAAAGGTCATAAATCCTTCGCACGAGCATAACTTTTTTTCAGTGCAATGGCATCGGCATCCATTCAGAATTCCTTTCTTACACGAAGCACAAGTCTGAGTAGCGATTCCGTAGTCATCATGAAGAATCCCTCGAAAATTGTCGCCCGCAGGACTAGCGGAAGGGACCAATTTCAGCTAATTTCCAAAGCAGATCTTAGCAGGTCACTGAGACTTATCCAGCTCCAGTTGGTACTGCTCGGCATCCTGAAAATGGCACCTTTCCACTTTTCCAATAATAAAATTGGGATTTTAGTTTCAGCCAAAGTCCTCCCTAAATCGAAGCTAGTTACTTGGCACTCCCTCCAAACTCTTTTTATCGTTTACTCCTTACTCGAAATTACTCTAGCTGTGAGTGCATGGGGCACCGGGAGCTTATCGATTATCGACGTTCTCAGTATTTCCTCCCTTCAGGGATATCTATTTCTAGTAAAACTCACTTGTCTACTTTGGATGATCAATCTGAACAAAAACTCCCAAAATTTTACGCATCTCCTTAACTGCATGCTACTCCGCTCGAAGATGAACTCCACCAATCCATACAAAACGAATAACGACAGTCTCCTAATTGACGCGGTTATTATAGTGAACACCTTCGGATTTATTGCCATTACGGGAATCGGCTCGTCCATAATTTTCATTGTGAATCCGTGCCTGATTTCTGCAGTCATGACGAGTATCGTGAGCTGCAAATGGACTATAATTAACTGGTCAGTTGACATCTTAGCCTGCCTAGCTCACCTGCTGCTAATTGCACCTGTTGTACTCATCCTCTCGGGGGTTTGCTGTCTATGCATTTACGTAATGCACGATTTGCAAACTTACATAAAAAATTTAAGGTGATAATAAAATCTAATTAACTCACGTCTGGAAATCGTTAAATAAATTAAATCGGAAATGAAGAAAAATATATTTTTGTATCAGATTGACCCAGATGAGATCATCGCGCAAGGCTCATTTCCCGTTTCGAGATAGCCTCAATCTAGCAACGACATACAGGCAAACGCAGGTGCTTGTGATCCTCGTGAATTCCTGTGTTCAGGAGGTAGTCCTCCCCGTCATAAACTTTTTTGGAGGGTTAGCCCTAATACTGGTTCTTTACGCGGTTATCACTTTCGGAAATTTGTATGGGCCGCTAATTCGAATTGGGATAACCACATTTTTAGTAACAGCTACGGCAGTACTTCATGTCATTTTTGATATTGGAAGTCGGCCACTCATCGACTCAAGTAAACTTCTGAAAAAAGTTGGAAAGTGGTGCTGCTGCCATTGTGACAGCTGCATGTGGACGAAAGCATTCATTAAGTCCTGCAAACATATTACAATTCGAATCGGGCCATTTCACAAAATGGACAGACAACGGGGTCCGTCTCTTCTCAGATTTTGCTTGCAGAGAACATTTTTTCTCGTCGTTAATACTAAAACAGCTCATAATAATTAATACAAAATTTTCAAATGTTTTCATTTTTAATTGGTGGTACGAATCAGTAGACGAATAAATGAAGGGAATTTTATTTCAAATTCAAAGTTGTCAGCGTTCTGTCATTTTTCTTTCCTCCCTCCCACTCCCACTATTCATATTCGACTATTCGGCTTTTATCGAATAAGTCCTAAGAAGGTTTCTTGGGACTGAGCTGAAGCTTTTTGGCACAAGTCAACGTGATAGATAATGGAAACGTGAGTTTGCAAATAATTAAGCACCTTTCACAAATAAATTTCTATAATTCAATAAATATTATTGTCCGGTTTAAATTTTAAACTCATGTGGAGACTGTGTGGAGAGCTGACTTTATTCAAGGACTACCTGCTACACTCATATTTGCTAGTCACACACATTCCCTTGCGCAAATAACACGTTTTCCGCCTCAAACTGTCAAAAATAAATTATCAGAGTTTACAAACTTACGATTGACTTGAAAAATACATATCTAACTATTTTACGAATTTCGCAAGAATTGCCCCTATGAAAATTTAATAAAACAAGTAATTTGAGTACATGCTTTACTTTTTGAAGAATTCAACTTTTCCAAATTTCAAATTGACCCATTTTTCATCTCATAAATAATTGTATGTAATTGTTATTCTCTAAGCTAGAGTTGCGTTTGGAAACATATATCCTTTGTGATTAGTAAGGAGTTGTGCTAATAATGATAATGATAAGCCGACCGCTTATCTACTCGAGAAATTTTCTACAAATTATTTGAAAATTGTTCTAATTACGGCTACAAAACTCGAAAATGGATGAGACGCTTCCTGAAGGTCCTGCAAACCTATTACAATTCGAATCGGCCCAAAATGGATCGTGAGAGAGGTCCCACGCTTATTTGATTTTGTCTCCAGGTCGGCGGGTTTTGTCAATGAAGAGTTTCTTGATTTTTGCTTTTAAATACTAAAAAGAGCACTTCAAATAAATTTAAACTAAATTTCCGACCACAATAAAAATACAATTCCAATTACCTATGAACTTTTGTTTCGTACAATATTTTTATTTCTGACTTTTGACTGAAGTTTACATGGTCATACTGTCATACAGCTTTCAGCTTCTAATAGCATAATAATAGCTCTAGGTACATACCTAAGAAATCTGATAATAATAATTATACACTAATAAAAGCATCCTTTATGGGGGTGGGCTTACTTATTTCCTTTGCACACGCCCCCTTTGAAAATGACAAGAGTTGGCTTTATTTTCCACTGACTTTTTGGACTACTGTCAATTTAAATTAAACAACGAAATTCGGCTTTATTTAAAAGATATCATACAAGAAGTTCGCCCCTTTATGTGCTTAAAACATTACAATTACTTTATCCATTTCGTTATCTTTTTGAAAAGTTCTGTTTAAAATTACAGAATAGGTGAGGCGCCAACCAATAAACGGCGGGAAATTACCGGCACTTCCTGCACGAAAACTGAATTTAGACCTGGAATAAAGCAACAGCATATATTTCTTTAAGCCATACCATATAGGTCGAGGCCATATTGAACTCACAATATTAACAGATCAATAAGAAGTAGACATACAAAACTTATTGATCAATGGCCTGATACAGATCATTTTGTGCAATTAATTTTGAGTAAAGAAAGTTTACACAAATAGAAGTATCTCGATTGCAATGTCTATTAACTTGAGTGGATATATGTCTAAGAAAATCGAGAGGTTTTACTGTAGTCATTGCAGCGGTTATTAGGGTAAGATACACATGAAAGTATACGAAAAGTGGCTCACAGTTAGTAGAAATTACAAAAATCAGAGAAAATTTTCTGCATCGAAAAATTCCTGGAGAGGGAAATGAAAATTCTAAATCAGTTGTACAGATCATATCATGTCAGCGACAGCCACAGCTCTGAGGTTAAATATTAGAACTGGAGAGCAGCAAAATGCCCGTTTCAGAACAAAACAGACCAAAAGTAAAGCAGTGCGTCTCATTCTTCTACAACTGAAGCTTTGTAGGAAACTCAACATGACACCTTTCCGGTTTTCGAGCACTTCCTGCAAAGCTTCAGTAACGCACAATCTTCGCAGAACATTTTTTGCTTGGTACGTATTCCAGGTATTATTCATAGCCTACTCCATTCTGGAAATTATTCTTGCCGTGTCTGCCTGGAAACGAAGAAAGCTGTCGTTTCTGAGCGTACTGAGCGTATGCTCGTCCCAGGCATTTCTCCTCGTATGCAAAACTACTTGTCTACTTTGGATGATTTCAATTAACGAAAATGCCCAAAGTTTTTCTCATCTCCTGAATTGCATGTTGTTACGCTCATCGTCAGATACGAGCCGACACCAAGGAAAGAACGCAAATTTTCTAATTGATGCCATTTTAGCTATGGGTACATCCGGATTTGCACTCCTTGGAGTTGGAATTCCAGTAGTCTACCTTTTGAATCCTTGTCTAGGCTCATCGTTAGTAGCAATTTACTGGAAGTGCGAAGAAATAAATTGGATTCGAAATTTTTCGATAGCTCTCCCCCATTTTTTTATAATACCAGTGCTACTTGTGGTCTCTGGTTTTTGCTGTCTGTGCATCTACATATTGCACTACCTACAAAATTATGTAAAGGAAATTAGGTACAAATTATTTTCTTGTAATTTTAGATTTTAATCATAAATCTTTATAACCGTTTCAAATTTGTCCGTGTACCAGACTCACGGCAAGAAGGATATCCAGTCAAGCTCATTTCTGGTGCTGGGAGATATCCAAGCTGACAATGATGTACAGACAGCCCCAAATCCTTGTGATATTAGTAAACTGCTGCTTGCGGGATGTTATTCTGCCGACTGTTAACTTTTCCGGAAGTGTGGCTATCATACTAATGCTTTACGCGACAATCACGTTTGGAAATGTGTATGGAAATCTGGTTAGGATTGGGGTGCTAGTCTTTCTAATCATAGGAACGGCTGTAGTTTACATCATTTTGGATATTGGAAGCACACCTCGTATCGGTTTGTCTTATATGCTCGATCATAGAGAAAACTGATAAGATCTTATCTTTTGATCAGTGCGGGAAAATAAATGAGACATTCCGATACAAGTA